>JAWPHD010005100.1:0-170794 GCA_037043455.1 Cyrtodaria siliqua
TGCCATTCATATCGAGGCCCAATTTAAAAAAAATAGAAGAAGAACTTTTCAGTATTTATTATTATGAATTAATCACCTTTTCAGTATTTATTTACTTTCTCACCACAAATGACCAAAAAATCTACATAAAAGCAGGGGTCATGTATCTTCTAAGAAAGAACTTGTCTCATGAATGAATGCTCCCTTTAATAACCTAAACGCTGAGATACCAAATTATTGTATTCGTACACTCATTTCCATATATAAGCAAAAACAATTCAAAACTCATAATTTTAACATGGCAATGCTTGTTAAATGTAACAAATAGATCAGCAATGTGATACAGGCCAAAAATAGCACTTTAAATAAGTGAAAATGCCTCTTTTTAAAAAAAATTAAGAAAACGAGAACGAAACGAAAATTCTGTACTGACCGCCATTATGCGATCCCCAGGCCGGCCAACACTTCCCGTGCTGCAATGGGTGTGCTACAACTTTATCCTATATAGCAGTCGACTACTAACCTTGCATAAATCGAATTGAATGGTGTTGAACGGCTCATCAACACAGCATAGGTTATTAGCGTTGAACGGCTCATCAACACAGCATAGGTTATTAGTGTTGAACGGCTCATCAACACAGCATAGGTTATTAGTGTTGAACGGCTCATCAACACAGCATAGGTTATTAGTGTTGAACGGCTCATCAACATAGGTTATTAGTGTTGAACGGCTCATCAACACAGCATAGGTTATTAGTGTTGAACGGCTCATCAACACAGCATAGGTTATTAGTGTTGAACGGCTCATCAACACAGCATAGGTTATTAGTGTTGAACGGCTCATCAACATAGGTTATTAGTGTTGAACGGCTCATCAACACAGCATAGGTTATTAGTGTTGAACGGCTCATCAACACAGCATAGGTTATTAGAGCCGCCCAAGAGAGAGGGGAGTCCAGGAACTTGCCCAACTCTTAACGGATACACAGGAGTCCAGGAACGTGCCTTACTAACTTACTAACGAATATATTCCTATGGTTCTTCCAAGGGACATGCCTCCAGAACGGGTCGAAAATGAATCTGTTCGTGACAATTTCGCAATTGTATTTTAAAATAGAAATATAACTTATAAAAAGATTAATATGCCAGACTGAACACTATAATCTTTCTAAAAAATTTTTTTTTTAAAACACGTTCAAACACAAACATCACGAAACTCGGGAGCACTGAGGACGCCGATATTTTGCATTAATTACAGTTCTTACAGCGTGACCCGCGTGCGTGTCATCTTCAGCAGACATTTAACGTATAGTTTCGTTGATTTCCGTTCTTTGTTTACATCTCTTCTAAGCCAATCAGCTTTCCTTACCCCAGTTTGACAATGCTAATACGATCTTAAACTCGTGTAATCAAAACACTTAAACGTCATTATCGGGTTAACGAGCCCGACAGGATATAAGCTTATGTACAACGGGTGTGTGGGGGGTGGTCGGGGGGGGGGGGGTGGGGGGGGGGGGTCGGGTCGAAGGGGGGGGGGGAGGAGTAAGAGGGTGGTGGGGGGGGGGGGGGGAGAAGCAGGTCCCCCGATAATCTGAGATAGTATGCCCCCACCTCCACCAATAGTTTGCCAGCTTATTTGTTGAACCACAAACACGTGCTTGTGCCCGCGAATTTTAATCACGTGGTTAGCCTATTAACATAGAAAAGATGCTATTTTGTTAGAAAAAACAAAGACTTCATCAAATATTGAAAATGTTTGGTTGTTTCCCCACTCCGCCTTTACAACCCTACCCATTGACCACACAATATCTGAAATACTATGTCATCTGATATACAAAAAAGCAATATAGAGCAATATAGAGCAGTATAGAGGGCGTTAATAAGTTGATATTATTGGATAGTATCGATATACAGAAATTCAAAGTGATGTTGAAATTATGCGAAAAGCAACATGTGTTACGTCAATTCCAGCAGGTGTGCGAATCACGCATATACAATCAGCGAATATACACAGCAAATACGGACAACTTTAAACATTTAGTGGGGACAGTTACTTTATATTATAACGTGGCAACAATTGATATTAAGACATGTGATTGCATTATGGTGTCAAGAAAAGTTAACAAGGACCTAGCAGAAACACGCCCGGAAGAATTGGAATTCAACGACTCCCCATTGATCTTTATAGAAAATGTTGAAACGAATGAATTCAAGGAGTTTACCTTGCAATATTTTGAAGAAACCTACGAAAAAACTGTCTTGGAAGACACTGGAGAAAATCGTGAAAGAAATCTGTTGGAAGGGAACGAAACGATCGGAAAATATTCAGAAATACCGACTGAAGTATCTGAACATACCGTTGTTGGCGGATTTAAAGAGACGAGACCAAAGTGTAAAAGTCAAAGTGATGGTGGTGAGGATGTAATTATAACTTCCGAAAAGAAAATGAAGTCAGACGGTGGTCATGGACAATTGAGTCGTTACAATCCACCAGAGAGAAGTAACTTAACTGATGATTTTAGATTCCAAGAGTCGCTAGATGTTTCCAGTGGCTCGCCACCTAATTACCTTCCGGTTGTCTCTGGAGATGCTGAGAGTGAGCGATTGATCCGTAGCTTCATGCAGACGCTGTCATTAGCAGTGCCTGTTGGAGAACATCCACCAGCCAGTTTAAAAGGCAACATTGTTGAAGCATGCCAGGTTGTGGACAGTACTCGTGCTCAAGATACAAATACTGATGTACATCCCAGGAATGCATCGTTTTTGCGAGCAGATGGTTTTCGTAATGTTGACAATGGTTCAAATTCCAATTCAGGTTCTATGAAGATACCATTGCGTATTTATATTGACACATATCTTAGAAATGAAAACTCTCCTGATGAACAACTGAATAATGAATCCAACCATAAAGCGATAGCTAGCGGTTCACGAGAAATAGACGAATTTCCTCTCCAAACTGCTGACTATAAAAGTGATAACAACAGTTCATCGAAGTCAGAAATACCGGATGCAAACGTAAGGAAAGAAGTAACTAGTACCTTTTCAAAACCAAACGATATACGTCCACCTTGCGATAAAATAGCAAACATAGAGGATACTACTAGTCTTGGAGAACATGAGTTTACAAAATGCGGAGTATTTAACAATTTTATGTCGAGACCTACACATGGGCGTGATCGTCCGCCGCGTAATCAGTTGTCTTCTCAAACTAACTACGGAAATGCATTTGCAAGCCAGCAAGGCGTGGTTACATGTCAGTGGAATCCCCAACCTACAGTGTCTGCCTGCCAGTTAAATCCCCAACAGGGAATATCTGTCCGTCAGTGGAATCCCCAACATGCAGTGTCTACACGCCAGTTAAATTCCCAACACGGAGTGTCTGCCCGTCAGTGGAATCCCAAACACGGAGTGTCTGCCCGTCAGTGGAATCCACAACATGCAGTGTCTGCCCGTCAATGGAATCCCCAACACGGAGTGTCTGCCCGTCAGTGGAATCCACAACATGCAATTTCTGCCCGTCAGTGGAGTCCCCAACAAGGAGCGTCTGCCCGTCAGTGGAATCCACAACGGGCAATGTCTACCCGTCAGTGGAATCCCCAACACGGAGTGTCTACCTGTCAGTGGAATCTCCAACATGGAGTTTCTCCTCGTCACGATCAGTGGAATCCACAAAACACAGCTTCATACGACGCTAAAACTAACAGAATATTCAATATGGTCTCCAACGATATGTTTAAACAGCCTCAGTCACGAATGATGCGAAATAACACAGTAACCTATACGTCATCATCACAGGTGTATCCTGAACTTGAGCCGAGAAACACACGCATACTTGATAACGTACACGAATCACCTCCGGTGTTAGAGCTACAGAGTACAAGAAGTCGGTCTTTGGTAAGCAACTGTTACGAAAACTTTGAACATACATTGGTAGATGATCTTAACTTTACCAGTTTAAAAATTGACGTGTCTGAATCAACACGCATCGGGCATTCTATTCGAAAACAGTTAGAAAAAGCTAACGAAGATCTACAGTCCGCAGCCACGGGTAATGAAAAAGAAATATTAGACAACTCGGGAGATGGCCGCATAACGCCTGCTTGTAGCAAAAACAACAATGAAATGCCCGCAAATATTGTCGACGTTGATGACGGAAAAACTATTGGCAACAATTTACACATTGAAACCCAGCAAAACAAGCAGATCAAGACCGAGAAAGAGCAGGGTATTTCGAGTAGAATATTTTCGAAGTTTATTCAACCAAATGACGTTACAGAAACATGTGCTATAGATCTGAGTGTTAAACCTGATGTTACTGCATGCTTTATTTCATGCAAAAACGTACCTATTCACGAAACGGGCGACACAAATGCTACTAACACTGCTCTTACTGTAAACAAAGACGCGGCTGTTCCGCCTTTGAGAGATGAAGTACATACCGTAGAAGGTATTACGACTACCATTGCAAGATCTGGAAGCAAATCACCTACTTGTTCTTCCTTAGAAGATATCACAGATAAATTAATGGATTTAATTACACCTGAGCAACACACACACAGGGATTTAATTGGGTTAGAGGACAAACAAGTCACTTTGAGCATAGCTCTACTTGAGAATCCTCCCAATGATTTGGTTGGACAAAGGAAAACGACAGATTATGTGATGTACTTGGATACGGAAGCAGTTTCGAAAACACAATTGATGGGATTGTGCGTGCACAATTTTCAGATAAACACAGATTTAGTAAGTTTTCAATTCACTTAATTCTTTTTTGTTCTTTTTTTTCTTTTTCATATCGTGTCTCATATCGAAGACACCTACTTCAATTTGTAATTGTTATTGGTATGTTAACAAATGTCAATGTCGATTGGCAACTGTTGGTGTTAGTTTGCATAATGTAGTTTGAATACACAAGTAGACACTTTTTTGAGAAAGCTGGTTCCCTTGACAGTAATGAGAATGTGTACAGTAGTTTGAATACACAAGTAAACAGTTTCTAGTGCCATCATGGTATTTTGTCCGTCGTCCGTCAACACTCTAGCACCTTCATTTTTCATCCGATCTTTATCAAACTTTACCAGGTTATTAATATCAATGAAAGCTCGGACGAGTTCAAAAACCAGCCAGATCGGACCAGTTACATCGGAGTTATTGCCCTTGAATTAACGAAAATTGCTATATTTTGTCTTGTCAACACTCTAGCGACTCCATTTTTCATTCGATCTTTATCAAACTTTACCAGATTATTAAAGTCAATGTAAGCTCGGACGAGTTAGAAATCCAGCGAGATCGGACCATTAACACAGGAGTTATTGCCCTTGAATTAACAAAATTGTATATAGTTTGTCTTTTGTCAACACTTTAGTGCCTCCATTTTTCATCCGATCTTTACTAAACTGTACCAGATTATTAATATCAATGAAAGCTCGGACAAGTTCGAAATCCAGCCATATTGGATCAGTAATGCCTGAGTTATTGCCCTTGAATTAACGAAAATTGCTATATTTTGTATTGTCAACACTGTAGCGCTTCCTTTTTAATTTTTACCTTGACCAAACTTTGCCAGATTGTTGATATTAATGACAGCTCGGTCAAGTTCTGAAACCAGCCAGATTGGACCAGTAACACCGAAGTTATGGCCCTTAAATTATTGAAAAATGTGTTAAATTGTTGCTGTCAACACTCTAGCACCTTCATTTTTCATCCAAACTTTACCAGATTGTTAATATCTATAAAAGCTCGAATGAGTTCAAAACCCCAGCCATATCATACCAGTAACACCTGAGTTATTGCCGTTGAATTAACGAAAAGTGCTATAGTTTGTCTTGGCCGAGACTCTAGCGCCTTCATTTTGCATCCTGCCTTTACCAAACTTTGCCAGATTCTTGATATTGATGAAAGATCGGTCAAGTTCAAAACCAGCCAGATCGAACCAGTAACACCCAAGTTATGGCCCTTGAATTATTGAAAATGTGTTAACACTGTAGTACCTTCATTTTTCATCCGATCGTTACCAACTTTTACCAGATTGTTATAATAAGGCCTTCATTTAGCCGTATTTAATCAAAACTTTGCAGAGATGATCAGTACCAAGCCTAGTTGTCATCTTGTTCCGGTTGGATGGTTTTTGGTGGAGTTATGACACTTTAAAGGTCTTCTATTATACTTATGAGAGTCCTCGAAGATGATTTAAATGTTGTTATACATACCTCATATTCATGTAAATGTGAATTGAGCGAATAAAAGATATTCTATTGTATAATACATATACTTTGTATGGACTAGTTTTGCTGAACCCCTGGCCGGATTTCAACGAAATTTGGCAAGGATAATCAGTATCAAGCCTAGTTTTGCATATCATCACCATGTTCCGGTTGAATGATTTTTGGCAGAGTTATGACCCTTTAAAGGTTTGACTACACAAACTTTGTCAGGACTATTTCTCCTGAGCCCTGGCTGGATTTCAGATAAACTTTGCAGGGATGATCAGTACAAAGCGTTGTTGTGCATATCATCATGTTCTGGTTGAAAGATTTTTGACGGAGTTATGGCCCTTTACAGGTTTCAATACACAAACTTTGTCCTGATTAGTTCTGCTGAACCCCTGGCCGAATTTCAACGAAACTTGGCAAGGATGATCAGTACCAAGCCTAGTTGTGCAGTTCATCAGTGTAGATTTTTGGCGGAGTTATGGCCCTTTAAAGGTATTACTAAACAAACTCTGTCTGGACTAGTTCTCCTGAACCCCTGGCCGGATTTCAGAGAAACGTGCAGCGATGATCAGTACCAAGCCTAGTTGTGCATGTCATCACCGTGTTCCGGTTGAATGATTTTTGGCAGAGTTATGGCCTTTACATTTTCTAAGAAAGCTCGTTCCCTTGACAGTAGTGAGAATGTGTACTGTAGTTTGAATACACAAGTAAACATTTTCTAAGGAAGCTGGTTCCCTTGACAGTAATGAGAATGTGTACTGTAGTTTGAATACACAAGTAAACATTTTCTAAGGAAGCTGGTTCCCTTGACAATAGTGAGAACGTGTACTGTAGTTTGAATACACAAGTAAACATTTTCTAAGGAAGCTGGTTCCCTTGACAGTAGTGACAACGTGTACTGTAGTTTGAATACACAAGTAAACATTTTCTAAGGAAGCTGGTTCCCTTGACAGTAGTGACAACGTGTACTGTAGTTTGAATACACAAGTAAACATTTTCTAAGGAAGCTGGTTCCCTTGACAGTAGTGAGAATGTGTACAATAAGGAGTAGTTACATATACTTTGCTTCTGTGAATGATACATTTGTTTACACAAGCTATACCAAGTTATCTGACCTTGATCTTACAGGGAAGAGTTATGGTAGAGTTAATAGTGTACATGATATAATACTATTAATTAACTAGCTTTTTTTTAACCAGGTTTTCTTATGGAAAGCCTGGTTATTGATTAGTTCGGCGTATGTTGTTTGGGGAGCTTTTTGATGGCATTTGGGATCACCAGGTTCAAGGTCAAGGTCACTGTTTGCTATAAATAGAAAAATGGAATAAAATATTGTGACAAAACTTGCTGGGTAGGTAGCTTATATGGAAAGGCAGCTTGGCATTGCATTTGGGGACAATGGGTCAAGGTCATCACTGATACTAAAAAATAGAAAAAATGGTTTCCAGGCAATAACTTTAGTTAGGAGTGAGATATTGAAGTGAAATTTGGTGTGTAGGTATGATAATATATTGAAATAAATACTGGATAAAACTTTGTAGTAAGCTTATGGAAAACGTGTTTTTTCGTGCAATTTCCATGTTTCTTATAAAGCAGTTACAATATTTGACATAATTATTTCTGGAAAAAACGAAAATTACTTGGTTTGCCTGTTTTGAGCACAGGCTTCTGTTACAATAATCACTAGCGGATCCAGGGGGGCGCACCCGGCACGCGCCCCCTCTAAAAATTCCGGATCATACATGTATGTCCATGTTACTGTAGATAAAATATCAAACAATTTCGTTGCACGCCCTCAGTATAATTTTTTCCTCGCTAGCTTCGCTCGCTCGACACATAATGGCTAATGAGTGGTTTAATTAACACATTCTTAAATCCTTTTATTTGAAAACGGAATTTTTTATTCATACATGTATGTCCATGTTACTGTAGATAATATATCAAACAATTTAGATGCACGCCCTCAGTATAAAAAATGTTCTCGCTCGTTCGACGCATAATGGCTATCCAGTGGTTTAATTTACCCATTGTTAAATCCTTTTATTTGAAAACGGACTTTTTTTATTCATACGTGTATGTCCATGTTTCTGTAGATAAAATATCAAACAATTTAGATGCACGCCTTCAGTCTATTTTTTTCTCGCTCGCTCGACGCATAATGGCTAATGAGTGGTTTAATTAACACATTGTTAAATCTTTTTATTTGAAAACGGACTTTTTTACCCTATCAATGCACTACCGCAAACGTTTTATGAGGCTAGAGACGGACCCGAAAATTGACCAAAATATTACGCCCCCCCTAAGCTGAAATCCTGGATCTGCCTCTGATAATTGTTATAATTATGATAAGCCTTGTGGTTTGTAGTAAATGACGGCTCAAGGAAGATATATTAACAAAAATATGTTCTTTTAGGAAACGAGCTAGCTTGCAGATGTACACTCGACCTATTTCTGGAAAACGTGATAACATTACAAATATACTGCATGTTTTAAACATTTCATTTACTCTTCCATCCCACTCCGAGGGGTAGGACCACGCTTCCTGTTCATTTTGTCATATTTTGCAATTTTTTGTCATGCTCATTAAGGGTCTTTATCATGACATTGCGTGTCTAAACACGGAAACATCGTAAATTGAATTTCACTGTCTACTAAATAATTAGCAGCAGCTATGCAGTTCTGCCAGATAGAAGGTTTTAGGCACATTCTTCATATTCTATCTAGATGCAAATTGAGGAGAGCACAACATGTTTATTCCTGTTTGGCACCATATAACCTTTCTTGTGTTGGTGCACTGTAAAACCCAATTCAATCAGTTCCCCCATCAGATTCCAGAAAAACACCATGTATGACCAAACATTGTCAACACTTTACATAACTCTTCCCCACCCACAGACTGCACACACTTAACACAAACTAGTGGCTGCCTCTAGGTTGGAGTTTTTTATTTGTTGGCTTACGGGAGAGCCTGCCCTATATTTTTTTTAAAAAAACTGATTTTATTTTTATTGCCAGTCTGACTTTGCGTGTAAGTAGTGTGAAGAATTTGTTCAGGGAAGTTTCGTACCCATATATTTTAGAGCAAATGAGATGTAATTAAACCTAATGGTTCTAAACTTTATACTTTGCTCACACAGTTGTTATTAATTATTCACAAATGACTGTTTGAATTCACTGACCATTTGACCTGTGACAGATCACCATATCCACAATCTGCATCCCTATGCATGACAAGGCTGAAACATTTACTAAAAAAACACTCAAGTCATTTGTAACCTCTGCCCCCACCCAACCCGGGATGTAGCAGGTGTAAAGAACAGGGCTTTGAACTTTCGACTTCCGCGGTAGTGCTGTGGATGGCAGAGGTTTTGCATCGAAAAACTAGCTAAGGAAGACAGTGGTCCCAGAGGTTTCACTATATTTTACTAGAAATTAGTTTCTATTATAAAAAACAGATGGCAGAAAATCAGTTTCATATATCACATCCAGAGTTCTGATGTTGTTTTCCAAAACACGAAAAAAAAAAATGTCAAAAAGTTACTTTCATTTTTAATTTTATTACAGACTCAATGTAAATGCTGGTCTTAATTTTATTTTTATTTCGTCCTTCCTACTGCAATTTTTTTAAAAAATTCCCGTAAACCAATAAATAAAAAAAATCTTGCCCTACTGATTGACTTTGTATATTTTCAGAGAGTGATGAAATGCGTACATACCTAAATGATATTGAAGGGAAGAGACCTTTAATGAATGATATTGCATATTTTTAGAGAGTGAAAGAAAAGCCTACATACCTAGATGATGATATTGAAGGGAAGAGAACTCTAATGTATTACTTTGTATATTTCCAGAGAGTGAAAGAAAGGCGTACATATCTGGACCAAGAGCTGGATGATGATGACATCGAAGGGAAGAGACTGTACAAGATTGAGGATAAGGTCATATCAGACAAGTACAACAAGAACTATGTACAGGAAATTACAGGAGAAGGTAACTCATGAACAGAAAACGACGAATATGTAGCAGTCTTCTTGGCAGTTTCAAACAGGCTTTTCCAGGCCACCATTAAAAAATTGTTTGTTTGCAGTTTCCGACCCATGGCTTTTAGGGGTGGGTCGGTAGGTAGGGATATATAATTTTTTTTTAAATATTTTTATTATTAACGCATGCCCATCGACGGCATGCAAATATCGTGTGCTTCACTAGTATTATCCATAGATTTTTTTTTTAAAAAGGGTTTAGTTAAATATTAACAGAACATGCAAGAAAAAAGAAACAAAAAAACTTGAAAAAAAAAAAAAAGAAAAAAAAAAAAAAAATTAAAAAAATTGTTTGGGTCGGCGGATTTGCCGTGGGTCGGTCGCAAACTGCAAACAAACAATATTTTAATTTAGGCCCCAGTGCCCTAGGTAGCTCAGTGGATAAAGCTTTCACTTTAGAGCTTCAGACCTCTGCTCCACGTTATGTCTGATCGGAAACATCATCCTTCATTTCATCTCCCTCTGAGGTTGCTGTCCCAATATAACCTAATATCATGTGTTAATAGTGTTGGGAATCGGCTGAAAATTCATGATTGATCATCAGAATATTTATTCGACCGATGATCGATCATAAATCGATTAAACATGTCTGCTATAAGTGTAAGCCTTTTTCAGACTGTAATGAAGAAAATAATCACATTTCAAGTATGTTCTGGTAATAAAGGAACTGAATGAAACTGACCAACATATATTTTAAAAAATAAGTTGTGATATCCACTATAAATATGTGATTACTTGTTTCAAAATTATAACTCATTTAATTTTTGTTGTATATTTTAGTACAATAGAATGAAATAAGCCATAATATTCAACAACAGAGTAAAGTCGATCATGAAAACTTGTAATCGATTAATAGATCAAAGGCATAACTGATCGATGATCGATCAAATCGATAAATCAGAACAACACTATGCGTTAACCCGATTATTCATAAGAATTTGACAATTTCACTTCAGTATTATAATAAACTTTAAAAGTTTATATATCAGAATAAGAATTGTTATGGTAACCTTTATAAAACAACTTTATTGGATTGAGGATAAAGAACATTCAGCCATTTGTTGTCTACTTTTTGGAAAAATTGTGAACCCAACCAAGCATGAAAACAAAACAAAATAACACAAAGCTACATCAACAACAAAAACATCCTTCTCCCTATAAAACATTAACACAGAAAATGAGTTTGCCTTTGAATTTACAGAGTTTAACCTCCGATATCTACAAGAGAATGGTTTGCAGTATCCCATCATTTTCAAAGAAAAGACCGGACTGGGGCTTAGGTAAGTGACAGCACTAATTTCCAGTCACTGTAGTTCCCCAATAAGAGTACCCCCACTAACAGGAGGGCCACCCCCTCCCGCCACCTTTTAAAAAAAAAAACGCCTTAAAAATTCAATACGTTTTTGATCTTTTGTATCCAAAAATCCCCCACCCCCACTCCACCCCCCATCAAAAATAAAACCCAGTAATTTATTAGGGGAAATATGGTAATAAAACTTTAAAAAATGCCAGCTCCAGAAAATGAATTCTTATTTGTAAAAATGTTCCATAGTAATTGAATGCAAGAATCTTTCATGGGTATCGAGTACAGATAGCAAATTCCAAACAAAGGTATAATGGTTTCGATTAAAACAGTTATACCAAATTCTCAAGGGTTGGACATTTCATACCTGTAATTGATTTCTCTTCCTGCAGACATTTTGAAGTGACATTTTGAAGACATCTTTTTTTACAGTTAGATTTTTGCAAAATGTGGTGTTTCTGAACCGGAACATTGTCCGGTTATGGCCTATCCTGACTTCATAGCTCAATTTTTATTTGCACCCATCGGAAAGATTGATTTTCCAGGACACTTAAAATGAGGATAGTACTATTTTATATGCAAGAAATATTATAAACCTAGCGGAAATCTATATATCTTGTAAATTAATATTGTTTCCTGCAATTTTTTAAATAGTCGGACAAAATTTTACAATCTTCAGTAATAAAACAAATGTTATCCTACTGAAATAGTTTTACAAGGTGTATCCATTGCAACTTTTTGCAACATGAAAGTTTCAGATGTCATAAACTGCCAGAAATTAATAATGTTTATAATCTTTTCACCATGTTTGAAGCACAGTCACTTCGAATTGGCTATACATTGTTTATAAATGTTTAAAGAAATAACTGCACTTCAGAACCTTTTTTCAAAACTCTGTCTAGGTGTTCAGGTCATGTAATAATGTACCGGTATATGTGCTGATAAAATGTATAGGTTTATTCACATGTTCTTAATAGATAAAATAAATTATGACATGGTAACTTAATTCGACGCTTCAGTTTTGGGGTTTGGCCTGGCTGGTTAAAGCCATTTATATTGTGTCTATAGAGTTTCGATTCTCAAAATATGTAAGTTATAGAGATACCTAGTTGTCGTCAGTCGGTCTAGAAACTGTATACATCTGTTGTAAAATTTGCTTGTTGATGGAGGGATAGGGCTATAAATTATCCTGGCAAAATATATGTATATGTTACTGTTTATGTTACTGTCTTTTTAATTGATTTATGAGTTGTTAACTAAAACATCATTGCATACATATATTTAACGAATGTGTTTAAATTGTGCATTTATAAAATATATCTAATAGGCCTATACACATTATTTTATAAACACATCATATGGGTTGAACCTGAGTTCACAGCATTGTTGTAAAATTTTATAGTAAAGTTACTTAAAGGGACTGGAGGCAATCTGGAAGAGAAATTGGTGCCAGTAAAGTGCATTTTTGGGCTGTTTTCGTAGCCGTTATTTAGTGAAATTCCCAATTTTATGAAAAATTGCGTTGAAATTTCCAATTGTGACAGTATGGGTTATGTTCCCAGAATTAAATACGAGACAAAACCCTCATACTGTACTTCGGTTTGATATGAAATGTGCACATGCATGAAATATGAAAGCTGCATATTAAGTTGGGTTGATTAATTATGTATGAAAATGTTTGGACCGTAAAACACGACAACTTGTGTATTTTTGTTATTAATTCATATAGGGTTCATATTGCTAGCAGCTGTACATATTATTAAATACAAGCGTAATTAGATCGCAAAACAAGACTGTATGACAGCCTTAAGCCTCACATGAATCAGTATTAATTATTTGTGCACAAAAGACTAGTTTTCCCACCAAACTATTTCATTAAAACTTAATTAAATCGATTCTTTTCTGGGGCCTAGTAAAGGGCATAATTATGTACATCGAACATGTTATATGTTACTGAAACACATTATGATGGTTTGACTTGTATCTTTATTGACACCCGAATATTATTCTTCCAGAATGCCTTCAATTATTCTTCCAGAGTGCCTTCAGTCCCTTTAAATTAAATATTGTAACTTAGATTCATCATTTTTACTTATAGGGTGCCAAGCGACAATTTTAAAGTGAGTGATGTAAAAGCTTGTGTGGGTAAGTTAACAGATGTATTTGACGTATTTCTATACGAGCATCTAGAATGCAGATATTTAATTTCCATTTATAGTCCTCAGTTTAATCTACCGCATATGGAAACGTGTGTGCATCTTCAGGGCTAGAATTTAACACTTTTGCTTGGTAGATTATGTTTTAATAATTTAGTTCAGGTAAGACTTGCCAAGAGTTATGATTCTCACAATAGTATAAAACCGTGTATAAAACCTTGTATACACCTTAAAACCATGAATAAAAAGCTGTAATACATGATTAAAACCAAACCATGTATAAAACCATGTATAAAGCTGTAAAACCTGGTTAAAACCAAACCATGTATAAAACTGTAAAACCATGTATAAATCAAACCTTGTATAAAACCTTACAACATGTATAAAGCCATGTATAAAGCAAACCATGTATAAAATCATTTAAAAAACCTTAAAACCATGATTAAAACCTTAAAATATGTATAAAAACCCTGTATAAAGCAAACCTTGTTTAAAAACCTTAAAACTGTGTATAAATTATTTATAAAACCTTAAAACCATGTATAAAACCATCTGTAGTCTGTACTGATAATAAATTTGCTTGTAGGTTCTCGGCGAGTGTTGGACGTGATGGACGTGAACACGCAGAAGGGCATGGAGATGACAATGAAGGACTGGGTGAAGTATTACGAGAACACAGAGAGGGACCGTCTGCTCAACGTCATTAGTCTCGAATTCAGCCACACTAAGCTGGAGAACTACGTTGAGTCACCAAACTTGGTAAGGTGCTGCAGTTGGTCCACTCCAGTTGCAGGAGAAGATCAAGGATTTACGAGTTCAGGGCCTCAAACTTTTAAAAAAAATACAAGCAAAAAAAAATAAAGAGCATTTTCAGCCTATTTTAAACTTTTTTCATGGGCTCCAAATTTATTTTATCCAGTTTTAGTGGGAGCGCAACACATTTTTTTTTACTGATTTTATGGATGTGGCATAAGTGTATTTTTCCAGACAAAGCACATATATCAGGGCCTTTTTACCAGTCTTCGGGAAGGAGCCTTTTGGCCTTAATTGGGGGAAAAAAGTATAAATGGGGAATGAAGTTTCCAGAGGTAAGTTTAAAAAATGGGGAAAACTGCAAGATATTAAAAGGAATTTGGGTGGGAAAGGAGCCAGTATAAGGCCGTGGGAAAGGAGCCTGTATAAGGCCGTGGGAAAGGAGCCTGTATAAGGCCGTGGGAAAGGAGCCTGTATAAGGCCGTGGGAAAGGAGCCTGTATAAGGCCGTGGGAAAGGAGCCTGTATAAGGCCGTGGGAAAGGAGCCTGTATAAGGCCGTGGGAAAGGAGCCTGTATAAGGCCGTGGGAAAGGAGCCTGTATAAGGCCGTGGGAAAGGAGCCAGTATAAGGCCGTGGGAAAGGAGCCTGTATAAGGCCGTGGGAAAGGAGCCTGTATAAGGCCGTGGGAAAGGAGCCTGTATAAGGCCGTGGGAAAGGAGCCTGTATAAGGCCGTGGGAAAGGAGCCTGTATAAGGCCGTGGGAAAGGAGCCTGTATAAGGCCGTGGGAAAGGAGCCTGTATAAGGCCGTGGGAAAGGAGCCAGTATAAGGCCGTGGGAAAGGAGCCTGTATAAGGCCGTGGGAAAGGAGCCTGTATAAGGCCGTGGGAAAGGAGCCTGTATAAGGCCGTGGGAAAGGAGCCTGTATAAGGCCGTGGGAAAGGAGCCAGTATAAGGCCGTGGGAAAGGAGCCTGTATAAGGCCGTGGGAAAGGAGCCTGTATAAGGCCGTGGGAAAGGAGCCTGTATAAGGCCGTGGGAAAGGAGCCTGTATAAGGCCGTGGGAAAGGAGCCTGTATAAGGCCGTGGGAAAGGAGCCTGTATAAGGCCGTGGGAAAGGAGCCTGTATAAGGCCGTGGGAAAGGAGCCTGTATAAGGCCGTGGGAAAGGAGCCTGTATAAGGCCGTGGGAAAGGAGCCTGTATAAGGCCGTGGGAAAGGAGCCTGTATAAGGAGCCTGTATAAGGAGCCAGTATAAGGCCACTGCAAAGAAGGGTATGAAGGCCCTGTATATTTTTGTAACTTTTCAGATTTTAAGGGTGGGGATAGGGGTGTATGCCGGTTCGCACCTATTTCATACCCTAAAATGATAGAGGGAATGTACACCTTAGTACTGTACACACAAATAGATAAACAGATATATTTGATCTGATTATGCTCTGTTGAACAAGAATTTCTGATTATAAGCGCTACTGATCAAATCAAAAGCCAGCACGCTCTCTGTGGTACACTCCCTAGGTGACAGACTATTCATTTTGAACTATTTCATACCCTAAAATGATAGAAGGAATGTACACCTTAGTACTGTACACACAAATAGATAAACAGATATATTTGATCTGATTATGCTCTGTTGAACAAGAATTTCTGATTATAAGCGCTACTGATCAAATCAAAAGCCAGCACGCTCTCTGTGGTACACTCCCTAGGTGACAGACTATTCATTTTGATATGCCCGTTTGAACAACTGGTATATTACGGTATAGCATCCATCCATCAACTCTAAACAATATTTTGTTTCTGCATGAAATAAGGTTACTTAAAACAAATACTCCCTGTGTTAATTTACTTTTTGGTGTCAGTAGGTTAAAGGTCAAGGTCACATTGACCTGATATTGTATCGATTCCGAAAAGCACTTTCCCCACTCTAATCTACTAGACCTACTACCTTGAAACTTTACAAATTGTCACCATTGTTTATAAACATCTCAAACATATATATTCAAAATAAATAAAGATAACATAAAATTATAGACACCTATTGATTTTAGTGTAGTATGTCAGAGATAGGGTCATGGTCACACGATCATGAAGAAAACACCTTCTGCACTGATCACAACAAATGGATTTAATCGGGTATATCAGCTTAGCGTGATGTTTGACAGTAAAGTTATTATAAAGGGAAGCCCATAATAACTGTGTCATACTGTTTGTTACAGGTACGAGAGGTGGACTGGGTGGATACAGCATGGCCGCAGCATCTTAAAGATTGTCAGACGGAATCCACCAACGCCATTGACAAGATGAAATACCCGAAAGTACAGAAGTAAGCGTCACTGCTTGTATGGTGTTTTTTTATGGCTGTAACCTGAGTATGCTTTTACATGGTGTAAATATTGTATTAGTATAAATCAACAAAATTAAGTATTTATTTTTACCTGCTATTGGGTATATGTATCTTAATTTTCTTAAAAGTAAATAAAATAAATCAGTTAACCACAATACCACATGACTAACTTGTGTCCCTCTAAATGTTGCTGTAATAAGACTTATTAGTCCGCTACCGGTCGTCACCAGATGGAATATAGGATTGCACTCTGTCTGTTAGTCTGCCAGTCCATCAGTCTGTCACGTTTCATTTCCGCTATATAACTTTAGTTACGAATGAGATATTTGAATGAAACTTTCTGGGTAGGTAGTTTATTTGAAAAGAAAGCTTGAGGTTTGCAAGGTTATTATTGCAAACAATAGAAAAATGGTTTTCACTCAATAACTTTAGTTAGGAATAAGATATTGGCCTGAAATATGCTGTGTAGC
Source organism: Cyrtodaria siliqua (assembly GCA_037043455.1). Classification (NCBI taxonomy): domain Eukaryota; kingdom Metazoa; phylum Mollusca; class Bivalvia; order Adapedonta; family Hiatellidae; genus Cyrtodaria; species Cyrtodaria siliqua. Next base: position 17,258 of record JAWPHD010005100.1, read on the forward strand.
TTATGTGAAAAGGAAGCTTGGGATTGCATTTGGGGTCACTGGGGTCAAAGTCAAGTTCACTGTTACTAAAAATAGAAAATTGGTCTCCGGTAATTAATCATCATTTTCTTTGGGGAATTTTAACAAAACTTTATCAAAAGGTGCGGCTCATGGAAGAAAACATTTATTGATATTCGGGTCATTTGGTCCAAGGCCAAGGTCACTGTTACTATAAATAGAATTGGTTTCTGACCAATAACTTTTGTTTTCCTTGAGAAATTTTAAAGAAACTTGACCAAAACACGCGGCTCATGGAAGGGAATCTTGGGATTGCTATTTGGGTCGTCTTGGTCTAAGGTTAAGGCCTCTGTTACTATAAATAAAAAATTGGTTTTCGATCAATACCTTTTGTTTCCCTTGAGAGATTTTAACGAAGTTTTACCAAAAGGTGTGGCTCATGGAAAGGACGCTTGGGATTGCTATTCGGGTCATTTGGTTCAAGGTCAGTGTCAATGTTACTATAAATAAAAAATTGGTTTCCAATCAATGACTTTAGTGGGGGACATTGTATAGTGTGGCAATCATTCTTATTGTTTATACTATTTTTACATGATTATTGATGTGAGGAATAGTGTTGCTTTTTCATCTCTGACTAATTTCTTTGTCAACAATTGAAATTTGAATAAACTGTTCATTGTTTTTGTGCACAGATATTGCCTGATGAGCGTGGCCGGCTGTTACACAGATTTTCATATTGATTTTGGTGGTACATCTGTGTGGTATCACATTTTACACGGAGAAAAGGTAGGTGTCATTAAATTTTGAATAAATTAGATAACGATCTATTGGTCCATTTGATATGAGAGAGGAAATAAGGATTGGATGATACTGATATGATATTAGCTGTTCAGATATATTGCTATTGAACTTATCATGCTACAAGTGTATTTTGAACTGAAGTTGGCTCGTTTTACACGTGTGGTTTAAAGCCATGCTGCATCATGGAACTGAAGTTGCCTTGTGCTACAAAGTTAGTTGAAACCCATACTGCATCAAGCTCCTAGTGAAGTATGAACTTATGTTGCATCATGGTGCAAGTGTGGTATAAACCCATGTTGCATCATGGTGCAAGTGTGGTTTAAACACATGTTGCATCATGCTGCAAGTGTGGTTTAAACACATGTTGCATCATGCTGCAAGTGTGGTTTAAAACCACCATCATGGTGCAAGTGTGGTTTAAATATCATGATGTTACATCATGTTGCAAGTGTGGTTTAAACCCATGTTGCATCATGCTGCAAGTGTGGTTTAAAACCATGTAGGTAGCATCATGCTGCAGTTGTGGTTTAAACCCATGTTGCATCATGTTGCAATTGTGGTTTAAACCCATGTTGCATCATGGTGCAAGTGTGTTTTAAACCCATGTTGCATCTTGCTGCAAGTTTGGTTTAAACATATGTTGATGATTCAAACCCATGCTGAATTGTGCTGCAAATATGATTTGAACTCATGCTGCAAGTATGGTTGGAACATGATTCTTGTTTGAACCCATACTCGAACCCATGCTGCAACTTGCTGCAAATGTGGTTTGAACCCATGTTGCATCATGCTGCAAGTGTGATTTAAATCCATGCTGCATCATGCTGCAAGTGTGGTTTAAACCCATGTTGCATCATGCTGCAAGTGTGGTTTAAACCCATGTAGCATCATGCTGCAAGTGTGGTTTAAACATATGTTGATGGTTCAAACCCATGCTGAATTGTGCTGCAAATATGATTTGAACTCATGCTGCAAGTATGGTTTAAACCCATGTTGCATCATGCTGCAAGTGTGGTTTAAACCCATGTTGCATCATGCTGCAAGTGTGGTTTAAATCCATGCTGCATCATGCTGCAAGTGTGGTTTAAACCCATGTAGCATCATGCTGCAAGTGTGGTTTAAACCCATGTAGCATCATGCTGCAAGTGTGGTTTAAACATATGTTGATGGTTCAAACCCATGCTGAATTGTGCTGCAAATATGATTTGAACTCATGCTGCAAGTATGGTTGGAACATGATTCTTGTTTGAACCCATACTCGAACCCATGCTGCAACTTGCTGCAAATGTGGTTTGAACCCATGTTGCATCATGCTGCAAGTGTGGTTTAAATCCATGCTGCATCATGCTGCAAGTGTGGTTTAAACCCATGTTGCATCATGCTGCAAGTGTGGTTTAAACCCATGTAGCATCATGCTGCAAGTGTGGTTTAAACATATGTTGATGGTTCAAACCCATGCTGAATTGTGCTGCAAATATGATTTGAACTCATGCTGCAAGTATGGTTTAAACCCATGTTGCATCATGCTGCAAGTGTGGTTTAAACCCATGTTGCATCATGCTGCAAGTGTGGTTTAAATCCATGCTGCATCATGCTGCAAGTGTGGTTTAAACCCATGTAGCATCATGCTGCAAGTGTGGTTTAAACCCATGTAGCATCATGCTGCAAGTGTGGTTTAAACATATGTTGATGGTTCAAACCCATGCTGAATTGTGCTGCAAATATGATTTGAACTCATGCTGCAAGTATGGTTGGAACATGATTCTTGTTTGAACCCATACTCGAACCCATGCTGCAACTTGCTGCAAATGTGGTTTGAACCCATGTTGCATCATGCTGCAAGTGTGGTTTAAATCCATGCTGAATCATGCTGCAAGTGTGGTTTAAACCCATGTAGCATCATGCTGCAAGTGTGGTTTAAACCCATGTAGCATCATGCTGCAAGTGTGATTTAAACCCATGTTGCATCATGCTGCAAATGTGGTTTAAACCCATGTTGCATCATGCTGCAAATGTGATTTAAACCCATGTTGCATCATGCTGCAAGTGTGGTTTAAACCCATGTTGCATCATGCTGCAAGTGTGGTTTAAACATATGTTGATGGTTCATACCCATGCTGAATTGTGCTGCAAATATGAGTTGAACTCATGCTGCAAATGTGGTTGGAACATGATTCTTGTTTGAACCCATACTGCAAGTGTTTTAACTCACGTTTCATCATGCTCAAACCCATGCTGCAACTTGCTGCAAGTATGGTTTGAACTCATGCTGCAATTGTGATTTTAACCCTTTCTTCATCTCATGTACACATTTATGATAGAAGAAATAATGCTGCCTGGCAAATGATTCCTCATTTATATTTTATTATAGTTATTCTGGTTAATTCCACCAACACCAAAGAATCTAGCTGTCTACGAGAACTGGGTCCTGTCTGGAAAGCAGGGTGATGCTTTTCTTGCTGACGCCATTGACGATTGCCAGAGGATTCGACTTGTGGCTGGAAACACTTTTATTATACCCTCAGGTGAGTGGCTAAAATACAAATAAAAGCTGACAATACATTCAGGTTGAAATTAATTTGAACATGTGTTCTATGTTTTAAAGGGACACATGGCAATCTTGAAATATTTTTTAATTCGCTGTGTCCCCTTAGTTTTTCTACATAACTTGCATTTGTTCAATCATTAATATTAATTATAAGAATAAGATAAAGCAAATTGTTTTTGCATATTACTAACTGTTGATAATATTTCACCAATAATATATCATTGAAACTTATGGTAGAATAAGACAAAAAAGTGGAAATTTAAAATTTTAGTTATATATTTGCAAGCAGGTTTAATGATACTGGATAAATACTAGTAAATGAAGACGCTAATTTCAATGCTCAATAAACATTTAAAGATTGCTATATGTCCCTGGAAGAAAGTATTATATCTATTCTTTATTTATACTTTATTTTAGGTTGGATTCATGCCGTATACACCCCAAAAGACTCTCTAGTGTTTGGAGGGAACTTTCTTCACAGTTTTAACATGGTGAATCAGCTGCGAGTTTCTGCCATCGAAGACAAAACTCATGTTAGTATAATTTTAAGTTAGGTTTATTTTTAATAAATGTTTGAGTTATATTATGTTTACACAGCTTTTATATAATCATACAAATAATTCTTTATTGCATATAAGAAACTTAAGGTAATTAAATTTTAAAATTTTGATAAACTCATTAAATCATAGAATGACAAGAAAAAATGAATAAATTTACCCCTGGATCACTATTACAGCAAACTGGCCTGTGGCACCAATTGCTTCAAGCTGAGTGACGTCAGTATCTCATTGGATAATGCATTGCACTTTTGAGCTAACTATAGACCTCTCCCCCATGTGGGGTCACTCCCTGGTGGAGGGACCTCTCCCCCATGTGGGGTCACGCCCTGGCGGAGGCATGTCTGATGGGAAACTTCATCGTTCATCTCATCTCCCTCTGAGGTTGCTGTCCCAAATTGGCTGCCAATACATTACGTTGTCCCGCCTTAATTCCATTAAGCGATGGGAAAGCTTACATTTACAGGGTTTTATAACGGATATTTCGACAATAAAACACGTTTAAAAACAGTTTTTACTGAACAAATGTGATGCAAAATGCCAATTTTTTAAGCCAAAATTAAGGTTTTATTTCATACCCCAGCCAACCCCGTTTTCACTTCTTTAAAAAGGATGGGGTATGAAAGTTAATATTTGGACCACATAATGATAACCTTATATAATGTGTTACTGGGATATAAAACTTCATTTCATTTCATACTTTGTATTACTACCATATCATCCCTTATATTTTAATATTTTTATCTTTATATATTTACATTAATTTTTAATTAATCCTTCATTTCATCATCATTCATCAGTTTTTGCGCACAATATGACCTATTTATGTGTCGACGGGCGAATTTATATAAGTTTTATTGGAAATCTATTTCATTTATTACTTGGCAATGTATATAGCAAATTTGTTGAAAAAGATATTGTTTCAGTTGGTCATATTGTTCTGTTGACAGGTTCCCATGAAGTTCCGGTACCCGTTCTACACAGAGATCAACTGGTATGTGTTGGAACGCTATGTGCACTCCCTGACCGGGGTCACGTACCTGGAGAAGCCACAGCTGAACGAGGATATGGAAGTTATAACAACCAAGGTGGGGTAATATTTACTGATATAAACATAATTGGAATGTAGAAATTATCTTTGGATGAGACTTTGTTGGTTGTTTTCTGTTGGGTACTGGCTGTATACCAGATATCGTCATTTTTATGTGTTTTTTTTAATATATCTAAATCAAAACTAGTCCTCTCATAATTATTTTTGCCAGTAGAGAAGCTTGCCCCTTTGCTGTAAATATTCTGCGTTTACATTGTTCCTATTCTCAGTAGCAAGTGTCACGTGACCGTTACTAAATATAGACTGAATTGGGCCGGTCGATTGAGCTGAATGTAGTAGTTATCGTCATGTTCAGTTTAATACCTAATAACCCATGTTTGGGATGATGAAAACGTGTGTAGTTATTAATTGAAACATAAATATACCATTGCATATGAATACTTGAGAAAAATATCAGAAAAATATAAATATCTACAATTTAAAATGATTTTTCAACTGTAGGTATCTGTAATTTACTTCCCATCGACGTTCATAATTTAAAGGGAAATAAGTGTCCACAAATTTAAATTTATTAACGTTTACTCGTTGTCTCCCTTGGCTGAAAATGTTTATCACAATGCTTTTATTTTTTTGGGCATGTCGGTTCGATGTAAAAGGTCAGCTATTTTAAAAGGATTTTTTTCCTGCGCATGCGCATTAGCGCGTGATTGTGTTTTGTTTATAACGGTATTTATATAGGTAAAAGGGTTGGTTTGAGAGTGTATGTTAACATTTCTAAACTATTTTTTCCTCTCCAAGCGTCTGATGATAGTGTGTAGTGATTTGTAAAGTGGGGTCGAAAAATAATCGCAACATCGAGCGTTTTATTGATAATGACGAAATCTGGTGAATGACGATAACTGATACACAACCAGTATGTAAAGAAATTGTGTTCAATTATTATAAAATTAAAGCGTGTTTGTAGCCAAACAATAACCAAATTCATTGGTCAGTATTTTTCTCACCCATTGTTGATTGCTTAATTTATTACAGAATTATGGCCCTTTCTTCAACTTAAAATTTAAGCAGAGGTATTCACCACTTTCAGTGATAGTTCTAGTTAGAGTTTGAAGTGCAGACAGGCACAGTCTACAAGGTCTATAGTGTCTGCAGTGAGATTATTTGAATTTTACAGATTGAGCCCACCAGTCCTGAGCTTGAACTGAATAAACGTCTAGCTGTGTCCCTAACCCGCATAGATTCCTCGCCGCGACGTAAATCATCCAGCGATGATGACAGCACAGCTTCTGGACCACCAAGATCACCTGGCCAAGCATTGGCTCATTTCAGATCAAACAGGAAGTCGTCATCTGAAAGCTCAAACTCCGCGGACATGAAGATTGGTGAAAAAATGGACAAAGTGAAAGTTCCGTATAAAAGTCCAGTGAAAAAGAAGACCAAACACGTGCATCTCACAAAATTTGAACTGGAAGGGCTGATAGAGCTGGTGGCATGGGTGGAGAGTTTGCCACCAACCAAGAAGGGAATTCCGAAGGATTTGATAGATCCTGACACAGTTCTTACAGAAATTAAGGTGAGATATTTGGGTGATTCTTTACATACACAAAAGAGAAGAATCGTCTCAATATTAGTTTGTTGCTGAATGTAGTATTCAATCATAATTAATTCCTTACTCAATTGAAACATTTTAGCTTGAAGGTCCTGATTTCCTTTACTATTAACACCTGGTATACAGCCATGGATTAAGACCCCTTGGGCATGTATTTGATACACAGTATCTGCCTAACAAGGCACTGTCAGTCTGCATCCCCTAGATAAGGATCTACAAATAGTTTTTACTGTCAAGTATCTATGGCTGATTTTGACCGCTTGTTAGCAAGAGAAAGAGTTTAACCTTCTAATGTTGAGACTCTATTCAAAGAATCCATTTTGCTCTGTTTTTGATACATTTTTCCATTTCCCAAAATCCTGTGTCACTCATTTGTGAGTATTTTCTTCTCACTAAACTTTTCGCTCCACATGTTGATAATTTCTTCTCACTACACATATGTCAGTCATTCTCACTACACAGACATGTCAGTCATTTCTTCTCACTACACATATGTCAGTCGGTTCTTCTCACTACACATATATCAGTCGTTTCTTCTCACTACACTTGCATGTCAGTCATTACTTTTGGCTACACATATGTTCTGTATGTTTCACACATACATGTCAGTCATTAGTTCTGCATACTTGTGTACTATATCACATGTCAGTCATTTCTTCATATGACACATATCAGCTATTTCTACATTTGAACACAAATGGCATCTATTTTTACACACTGCACATTTGTCATTTGTGTTGACATGTACACATAATTGCACATATGCCAGTAATGTCTTAATGTTACACAATGGAAGTTGTGTCTACAAGCTGCACATGTCTTTATTTTACACATGTCATTCCTTTCTCAATGTAACGCATCTTTTCAGCGGTTGATCCAGGAGCACATGAAGGATAATCCAGAGCTGGCCATCACTGGGGAACCAGTATTGGAGTGGACCAAGGCAACCAAGGTAAGCTGGGAAGATGAAAAACTAAAATATGATAAATCTTGCCCAGGCATACACATTAATGTCTACCTGAGACGTTGGAAGCCCTTGGGTTGTCAGACTTTATATGAAGATATATTTATTATGAACACTACACATTAAAAACAAAATTAGGTCACCATAACCTACCTTGACCTTTTTTTTACACTTAATGATAATTAACTTCCTATTAATTTCTACTGGACCAATCTTCATGAAACTTTGTTTGGGGTTGGCCAGACAACTGTTGATGTTGGAGTACTTGACATTGATAATTCTTTTCGCCCAATATCGCGGGTGTAACATGTCCTCTGCATGATCCATTTGGGATTGGCCAGATGCTTATTTATTTTCTAGTCAGTAGTTTAAAGACTGCCTTTTATCTACCTCTTGAGCAAAAGCAAATGTTAGATGACCTGGTATTTTTTATACACGTGCAGTTCTTACGTACGAAAACTAGGTCATTGTGGTTCAAATTGACATACTTTTTTAATTTATTAGTATCAGTTGAGATTTTTGGTAATAATTAACACACTCTTTTAATACTCCTGTAGTCTTCAAACTTTATACCTCTATAGGAACTTCACATATGTAACAATGCCAGGTCAACAACACCTGTCTCTCTCATTTTCAGTATAGATTGTGTAGCTTTAACATACTCGTTTTCTATTTTTAGAAATTAATCAAGTTGAAACAGAAGGTTAAGACGGCCAAGCTTCTGGGGACTCTGAGTACACCTAAGGTGAAGGGAGCAGGGAAAAATGTGTCTGGGAGTCGTCATCGTCGTGTGCGCTGTAAGAAATGTGAGCCGTGCACCAGGGATGATTGCATGGAGTGCAACTTCTGTAAAGATATGAAGAAATATGGCGGTCCGGGACGAGCAAAGCAGTCCTGCATCAGTCGACAGTGTCTCGCAGTGAGTAAACTCTATTTTATGCATCATCATTGAGTTTTGTTTTTTACAAACTAAGATTTTGCACTGCCTTGGTGTAATACTTATTATAACACTTAATATAAATCATATTACCCCACTTAATATAAATAATAACCCCCATTTAATATAAATCATTTTACCCCCCCACTTAATATAAATCATATACCCACCCCCGCTTAATATAAATCATATACCCCCACTTAATATAAGTCATATAACCCATGATTAATATGTCATAACTCCCAGTTAATATAAGTCATATACCACCTGATTAATAAAAGTCATATAACCCCTGATTAATATAAGTCATATAACCCCTTAAATATATTAAAGTCATATAACCCCTAATTGTTGTAGGGTCGGTGAAGTTGCCTTTGATGAATGCATAGCATTAAATCATTTAAATCAGGATAAACAGAGGGACGGAGCTTTACCATCCTCTAACTTCCAATAAATGGAAGTTACAGTACGAACATGGTCACTAAGTGCACCATACTACAAAACAGTCTCAGCTCGTTGGTTATTTAAAAACCTTGATGGGCTACTATGTATTACTTAATATAAGTGATATAACCCCTAATTAATATAAGTGATATAACCCCTAATTAATATAAGTGATATAACCCCTAATTATAAGTGATATAACCCCTAATTAATATAAGTGACATAACCCCTAATTAATATAAGTGATATAACCCCTAATTAATATAAGTGATATAACCCCTAATTAATATAAGTAATATAACCCCTAATAAATATAAGTCATATAACCCCTAATTAATACAAGTCATATAACCCTTAATTAATACAAGTCGTATAACCCCTAATTATTATAAGTCATATAACCCCTAAAAAAAACAAGTCATATAACCCCTAATTAATACAAGTCATATAACCCTTAATTAATACAAGTCATATAACCCCTAATTATTATAAGTCATATAACCCCTAATTAATACAAGTCATATAACCCCTAATTATTATAAGTCATATAACCCCTAATTAATACAAGTCATATAACCCCTAATTATTATAAGTCATATAACCCTTAATTAATACAAGTCGTATAACCCCTAATTATTATAAGTCATATAACCCCTAAAAAAAACAAGTCATATAACCCCTAATTAATACAAGTCATATAACCCTTAATTAATACAAGTCATATAACCCCTAATTATTATAAGTCATATAACCCCTAATTAATACAAGTCATATAACCCCTTATTATTATAAGTCATATAACCCTTAATTAATACAAGTCATATAACCCCTAATTATTATAAGTCATATAACCCCTAATTAATACAAGTCATATAACCCTTAATTAATACAAGTCATATAGTCATATAACCCCTAATTAATACAAGTCATATGCCCTTAATTAATACAATATAGATATAAAAATGGAACAGGAAAAGCAGCATTCAAGGACAGTCAACCACAAACACACACAAAAACAAAGAACAAATTTAAAGATGAATAAAAGGCCAAATAAAACATCACAAACACAAAAGGGTTGACAATAGGGCTACCGCCTTGGAACAGTCAGTGGTCATATAACCCCTAATTAATATAAGTCATATAACCCCTAATTAATATGTCATATAACCCCTAATTAATATAAGTCATATAACCCCTGATAAATATATCCTCTCCAATTAATATGTCAATTAACTCCCAATTAATATAAATCATAACCCCAACTAAATATGGGTCATATAACCCAAACTAAATATGGCTCATATAACCCCAACTAAATATGAGTCATATAACCCCAACTAAATATGGGTCATATAACCCCAACTAAATATGGGTCATATAACCCCAACTTCAGTGAAGTTATAATAGCAAACTGAAACTGGTTTTATCTAACCTTCCAAGCTGGATATAAACGGTTCATGGAGGATATTTGTGTGAAATGAGTACTAAAACTATATTTAGATTAATGTATGTTTTTAATTGATAACACAACTATATAAATTGTTAATTGTAAGACAATAAATCAAAATTGAAGGATACTGTTATAAACCAATGTTTTTTTAAACTGTGTATATATTTAAAACACTGTAATTTCCATTTAAAATAAGAGTGTTTATATGTTTATTCTGGAAAATGAAAGTGAAAGTACTTGTTAAATTATTAGAAATGTTTATTGTCTGAATGATTTTGTGTGGTGAGGTATGTGTCAAATAGAATAATGATATTGGTAATGTCTTCACTCTATTTTATTGCAAGTCGGGCACAAGTCGGAACTCGGTACCATGGCAAAACAAAGTTCTCATATACTTTCTTTGCAATCAAACAGGAAACCAGCATTATGGTATATCAAGTTCTGCTGGGTTTAAGTGCTGACAATGAACATTAAAACAGGTTCCCAGTTGTTATTTTGTGCAGTTCATCATATTTGTTTGTGTCAAAGTATAAACAATACCAAATAGGGCAAACTCATCAAACTTGTTGTCAAGTCTAACTCGCAGTCACTTTACCCTGTTATGTTATGAAGTTAAGTAATTTATCTACATAAATTAGACATTTGCAATTTGGATTTTCATGTTCACAAGTGGTTAATGTTATTGGAACTAAAAATTGGTATTTTTGATTTTCATAATTTTACTATTTCAACAATTTCAGAGACATTGAGATACTCAGTAGGTGAAATCAAAGGGAGTTATCTTGGCCAGCTCTGTCTGAAAATCAAAATCTTTGACCCTATTGTACATGAAATGTATCTGAAGTAATGTTTTGAAAAAAGACAATACCAAAATGAGATACATTACTAAAACATACACTTTAAAGATAATTCTCTCTGCAATGATTTGAAGTAAACAAGATAATAAATATATGAACCATATTGAATACATGTGTTACAGCACAGACATGTCCGAACTATGTTAAAGGTTTTTCCACCAATGTGTGGTAAAGTATAGGTTTGATACATGTATTCATTAGCCTCGGTCACCCGGCCGCTTCAGGTTTCTTCGCAGATCCAGAACCAGGGCCTGGGTGAAAATAGGACGTTTGAAATTGCCCCAAACTTTGGGGTGATTTTGGCGAGATTGTGAGAAATTCTATGAGACTTTCAAAAAACATGTTTTCAAGTTAAATAAATGCTATTTTCTTACTTTAATCTTATGATAAAAAGCAAGTGACGTCAAAAAGTGTAACTGATGCATAAACATTTAACATTGTCAAGTTTATTTTATAACATGATGTCATTAAAACTTTGACATTATGTGCGTGAAAAAATGCGCGAATAAAATCGGCTAATCGCTAGTGGGCGCTTTAATTGGCCTAATCTGCCCAGATCGATATCTGCATGTAAGACATATGCGGGATACGGTCTTAGCTGGCCGAGACTAATGTATTCATATGATGTCGACAGATTTGTTATTCACGAGGGCTGTGGTGGCCCAGTAGAGGTCTCACTACACAGTGCATTTTTACTATGTTGGCCTATATGAATAAAGTTTACAGGGCCATTCCGAACATGAGGTTTCCAAGCTAAAAGTTACTTTTTATGTAACCAAGTCATTTGCCGACACAAAACTGTACAAAATCTGGTATGTTGACCAGTTTTTCTTTTTTTAATTTGAGTGGTGTCCTTCAAGGCACTATTTTGGGCTTTAACTCCAGAGTTTGGATCAGAATTCCTACTCTTTTTCAACACCCATAAAACTGCCATATTTTGGTGTCAGTGTCATCTAACAGCTGCACATCCAATTTCAGACTCTGTTCATCTCACTGCAATAACAATAAACATATCTTTCAGCAATTATTAAAAATATTTAAAACCGAAGAACACGCTACTACATTTTTAAGGCGTAAGAATTATCCTACTGTGGGTTTCAAGGGAGCTAACTGTGTAATGAGACCTAGACTGAATCTGGAGATCACAGGTCGAGCCTCACTGGGTTACTTCAGTGTGTCCTTAGACGAGACACTTCCCTAAGCCTCGTCTATTGGATGGGGGCGCTAACCAGCATTCCAGTGTATCAGTGTTTATCCTTCTGTTCAAGCATGTTAATGTGCCATAGGAATCTATTTGATAGTAAGAGTAGGGCTGGTTTCCCAGATTTGTATGTATCCTTCCCCTTTTTCTGGGGCGGCTTAAATTAACGTTAAAATGCAAGCGGCTACTACCGACTTTACCGGCTATCTCAGGTCTCCCACAGTCCCCAATGACCACCACCGGCTACTACCGGCTACTAACACAGGCTACTACCGGCTACTAAAGGGTATAAAGACCACCACAGAGCTAATTCACATTACTTCATCACTGCTGACTACTATGCATCAACTATCCTCTGCAGAGTCTAATACGGAACGAAATAGGTCAGGAATGATGTCAGTCACACAGCCACTGTGCATGCCCGATGTCAGTCACACAGCCACTGTGCATGCCCGATGTCAGTCACACAGCCACTGTGCATGCCCGATGTCAGTCACACAGCCACTGTGCATGCCCGATGTCAGTCACACAGCCACTGTGCATGCCCGATGTCAGTCACACAGCCACTGTGCATGCCCGATGTCAGTCACACAGCCACTGTGCATGCCCGATGCGCCTACACAGCCACTTTCTAAATTAACCTTAAACATTTGTTGAAGATCTGTTAAATTATTTAAAATAACAATTAGATTGTTATACACCCTACATATTTACCTTTCCAGCCGATGCTGCCAAACAACGTCTCATGCCAGATTTGCAAGCTTGACAAACCCCTGAAAGATCACCCTGTGACTGACGACGATGATTTCTCCGCGTCCCTGATGGAGTGTGGGATATGTTGGGAGATCATACACCCACTCTGTCTCGCCAAAAAATATGAGAATCTCAACAACGAAGGCGTGATCAACGAGGATCTGCCCAACAGCTGGAAGTGTGCCAAGTGTTGTTTTGATGGCAAGGAGGGACAGCTAAAGGTTTGTTACATTTGTACAAACATGCCATATTATTTGTATTGGGAGTGTGGGAATGGGTGGTTTGGTGGGTGGGGTTGGCTGCGTATAGCGTTTAATACCCTCACTTTCTGTCTGTATGTTGTGTGGAATATTCGTTTTCTATCATAAAATTATCTGCCAATTATTTCTATTAGAATCATTTTACAAACGTTCTGAAGAGACCTCCTGCATTAAGAGATCAGTTAAAACTGGACTGAAACCCACACTCGTATGTCTCAGATAGTCATTCTCTTACTACTGAATTAAAACAGATATAGAGATTATTTAACTGATGGGGTGCTTATCAGAAATTCTTTCAAGAGGTGGGAGGAGTATTGTTTTGTCACGAGTGAGTGGATTCGAACTGGTAAAACATGCCTCCAAATGAGTGAAAGAATTCCGGATAAACATCTGTTACATTTAAATGACTATTTTGAATCAATTTCGTGAATTGTACTTGTGGTTAAGACTGTAGTTATGGTCAAATTTGTGTTTGTTTCATAAATTCTAGAAATCGATCGTTAGTGAATTTCTTTCAGTGTTAGTCAAAATTCTTCCAGAATTAATTAACCAATATGTGTGATTATGCCTTTCTTTGAGAAATCCTAGTCCTTCACCAATAGAAATATATCGTAATAAATACAATTAAGCATTCGTAAAACAAGTCTCGAATTACAGGTTGTTGCTGTAGGATGTTGTTCACTTTCTTTTTCTTGCTTTGCTTATTAATTTCTTCGGTTTCTGACTTTCATGCACAGTTTCTGTATTGTCGTAACCATGATGCTCTGCTTCCTTGCCAGACTCGGGTGTTCAAAGGTGGTTGGCGACCTAACCCATCTGGAACCCCACCACCACAGGTTGAGATCAGTGGGGAGGGGAACCATTCTCCCACAGGAATCATTGTAACGGAGGGAAAGCGGGTCACACTAACCCAGATTATGGACAGCAAACCCAGCATCAGTGTAAGTTGATCATGCAGCTAATGTAATTTTGTCGCTGGTTTATCATGGCTTACATATATAGGATAAAACATATCTTCATTGTCATTGAGAGCTATATCATTTTATCATGCAGATATTCATTTTTCTGCTTAAATAAAGGGGTGACCTATTAAATTTTGCTTTAATTAGGCACTGACCATTAAAGCAAATCAATGCGGAATCCCTCAGCGTTTATTGTACGTAACGTTATCTGACGTCATGCACGTAACATTGCCTGACATCATAAAACAAACAAAAAACAACAACATGGCGACGTCCTCGATAAGCATACCATTCTGAGAAATAGGTAATAATAGTAATTCATACAGAAAATATGGATAATCTACATGATAAATAGAATATTATGTCAGTGCCTTTTACTATCAAGTTTATTAGGCTCGGCACGAAAACGAAGAATGGCTCGGCAGAGCCTCGCCATTTTTCGTTTTCTAAGCCTCGCCTAATAAACTTGATAGTAAAAGGCACTGACATAATATTCTCTATAAAATCTACATGGGACCCAAGGAAGACACTTTTGAAACTGAAATTGAACCCATGGATGCAAATTAGAGCTTAAAGAACCAAATTTCAGTAAAAAGGGTTCACCTATAGATGTTTATTAAATTGCCTTCCTGGGGTCTCGGGGATGTTTTAATGTAATAGCCCTGATTTTCTTTAGATTATCATACACTTATATTGGGTGGGCATGCCAAACAGAACCAGTTAAAAGATTTCGAACAGTGTGAGTATTTATTAGAACAGTTACATCTGTCATCATCTACGTCGGTGGTTCTACCCAGATGACCGACCGTGCACGAAAATTGCCCGGAGGGGCACCTGGGGTCTTCCTCCACTAGTGTAAGCTGGAAAGTCACCATATGACCTTAGCTGTTGGTGCGACTATAAAATCCAATTCAATTCAATTCAATTCTGTCATCATCTCCCATGAGATAGGTGTTGTCCTCATGTTAGATCACTCTTTCTTGCATACCGGACAAGGAAATCCGTCTTTTTACCAGGTCTAGATATTTCCATCGAGATAAAATTTGTGTGCGCACCAACATCTGGTATGCAGGAAAACATGCAAAACGTCAGTAACGCGCGCTGTCAAGGCACAACATGTCTCTGATGTGCAAGAAAAAGAATCTATCATGGGTATTCAGTTTAATAAAAACACATACCTCGGGTTGGAATTCCCTATCTTCACCGGATACCCATGAAAGATTCTTATAAACATCATGATGTCACGTTGGCATCGCCTTGACATCAAATCAAATACACTCATGGAGGTTACTTATTTTTTTATGTCTGTACTAAGAAAGGTTTAAAATCACTATGTACAGTATGTAAAGAAACATAAGGTAGATAGAAAAACAATCCATGATGAGTTTATCCAACAGAGCATCCTCGCTGGTTGTAATCCTGACCCCTTGGGTGGTATTTCCCTATCTCACATGGATGCTCATGATAAATTCTTATAATTTATGAGAGACATTGTCACCTGTTATTTAAATGACCTGAACATGTATTATCCAATACTATGTAGAACTTAAGAAGAGGTTGATATTTTTTAGAAGAATAAATTTCCATGTTTTATCTTGCAGCCCAAACCATCTGTCAGTCCTCGTAGTCCGCGTCCATTAATACAGGATGTGAAAGTGGAACCAATGAAGATTGAGCCAGAACTTGTCAAAATAGAAATTGAAACTAAACCAGTCAAAATGGAACAAGAACCTTTACCATCACCAAACCCGTCTAAGGTAATTATCTCCTTTTGTATAGAGTTTAGTTGAGTTTTGAGTGTAGAGCTGTGTACTGAGTGAAAGAACTGGCTGGAAGGATGGCTGTTATATGATTGCTTGGAAGTTGTAGCCAATATATGGCCAATGCAAAAGTTTGTGGTTCAGTTCAATTTCTGTGTTTAAAGGGGTTGATGGGCTATTTTCAAACAAGGTTTATTTAAAAGGGCTCTGAAAAACTTGAATAATAGGCGATAATACCTACTGAAAATTTGCAAAGAACCATAAATGGAAACGGCCATCTTGTAATGATGATGTCATCATGCCTTTTTACCATTTTTAAAGCAAAGAAAATCACTGCAAATGAGAAATAAGCATACAATGTAAACATTTTACATTCGTATATTCATTTTTAATTTTGTATATTTATTTTTAATCAGTTTGCAGTGGTTTTCTTTGCTTTAGAAGATGTTTTGTCAATAGTCATGTATGGTAAAAAGACACGATGACATCATCGTTCCAAGATGGCCACCTTCATTGATGTTTCTTTGCGAATGTTCAATAGGTATTATCGCCTATTATTCAAGTTTATTTTTGATGGTATTTTGATAATTCTTTCAACTTTTTTCAAGTTTTTCATTTAAATATTTTAGTCATGTTGGCAGTTGTGCTCCAGGTTTGCTGGATAATCTTTTGAAGAACTTGGTTGATTGAAACCAAACATAATATACACACTTCATATCACCTAGGTCAGTTTTAAACATGTATATTTTAGGATAACATTTTATTGGAGTTATGGCCCTTGTTTAGAATTTCATTTTGGCTCAATCATTTTTAATAGAAAGACTTCATTTATTGAAAACAAATTTAATGTACAAGTTGTACAAACATTCATGAATGTATATTATATGTTAAAATTTGACAGGAGTTATGAAACTTGCTATTAAACCGGTATATTAGAATTCTCATTTTTGGTCAGACAGTGTTGAAACTAATATCGAAACATAATGGCGAGTACTATACCAGATATAAACCGCCATTTTACTAAACAAAAGAATATATGCCTTAGTATGTGTGTTTTGTCATCATAAAGACAAAATTAATTATTTATATTCTAGCTTTCCATAAAAACAAAACTCAAAATGGAATTGACAGAACCTGCTGTTAATAATGGAATGAATGGTCGAGCACAGAAAACAGAAAAAATGGAGAAAAATTGTCCGAAACGACGCCAGTCTCCAGGAGAAGAATCGGCAGTTAAGAAGGTAAACAATCTATAATTCTTCCAATATGGATTTAATAAATCTTTTGTCTTGTGTGTTTTTTTCTCAAGCAAAGATTGTGTGGATTATTTAGCAATTATGTCACTGTTTAATTATGAAAAAATGGGGGAGACATATTGTTTTTGTGCTGTCTGACTGTCTGTCTGTTGTCTGTATGTCACAAACTTTGTCAGGGCTAGTTTTCCTGAACCCCTGGCCGGATTTCAACAAAACTTTGCAGGGTTGATCAGTACCTGTCTGTTGTCTGTATGTCACAAACTTTGTCCGGACTAGTTCTTCTTAACCGCTTGCTGGATTTGAACGAAACTGTGCATTGATTATCAGTACCAAGCCTAGTTGTGCATGTCATCGCCGTGTACCGGTTGAATGATTTTTTGGCAGAGTTATGGCCCTTTAAAGGTTTAAATACACAAACATTGTTTGGACTAGTTTTCCTGAACCCCTGGCCGGATTTCAACAAAACTTTGCAGGGTTGATCAGTACCTGTCTGTTGTCTGTATGTCACAAACTTTGTCCGGACTAGTTCTTCTAAACCGCTTGCTGGATTTGAACGAAATGTGCATTGATTATCAGTACCAAGCCTAGTTGTGCATGTCATCGCCGTGTACCGGTTGAATGTTTTTTTGGCAGAGTTATGGCCCTTTAAAGGTTTAAATACACAAACATTGTTTGGACTAGTTCTCCTGAACCCCTTGCCGGATGTCAACAAAACTGCAGAGATTATCAGTTGTGCATAACTTCGCCGTGTTCTGGTTGAATGAATATTGGCGGAGTTTTTCACTTTAAAGGTTTTATACACAAACCTTGTCAGGACTAGTTCTCCTGAACCTCTGTCGAGATTTCAATGAAACTTAGGCAATCATAATCAGTACCAAGTCTTATTGTGCATGTCTTCGCTGTGTTCCGGTTAAAGCCGCTGCCTGGATTTCAACGAAACTGTACCAAGCCTAGTTGCACATATGGTCGCAATCAGTATGACCAGTTATGGCACTTTAAAGGTTTTATACACAAACTTTGTCCGGACTAGTTCTCCTGATCCCCTGGCCAGATTTCAACGAAACTTGGCAAGGACATTCAGTTCATCTCAAAATACAGTCTTATTGGTTAAGGTAGTTCATTGCTATTATTATGATCAACTGAATAAAATACAAGAAAAAATAAGTTTTATTGCAGGTATAGTCAGTAGGACAATACTGAATGGTTGTTAGGCCCACAGTGAACATATGATACTGAAAGTTTGAAGAAAACATGATAATGTTACCGTAGTCAAGGAGCTGGCATCAAATAATTTTTTTTCGTAGTCATTTACCTCAAATTCATGCATGTTTTACTTACAGCTATTCTTATTGGATTATCACAAATTTTCCAATTAAATTTATATTTATTTATCTATTCCAAAATAATTCCCTGCCAGACATAAGCATATCAAGCAACTGTGCTGCAGGTTTCATGTCTTTGTCATGTCACACACCTTGCCATAAAAATAGAAAGTACTCGGTTTCTGATATGTTACAGAAATTAGAGGAGAAATGGTTATGGTAATATTTCATTTGACAGTTGAATTCATTGTTTAAATCGGGAAAGAAATCCACGCAAATAATTCCACTTTGAAAATAAAATAGTTCACAGCATGTAGTAATTATATACGCTATTTCAGAGGAGAGTTCAGTCCCAATCACCCGTCAAATCATCCCCTGCGAAGGCTTCGCCAGGCAGGCTACCCAAGTCATCCAGGATGGCATCATCCCCGGCCCAATCTTCCAGCAAGGCCAGGGAGACGAAGCTGTCCAGTGGAGGCATCAAACGATCACCAGAACTGACAACCAAGCGCACAAAACGAGAGGTATACAGACCTCACCGATTCCTCGACTTTGTCTGAACGTTATACTCAAGTATATAGACCCAACTTCGCTTGAACCAAAAGTCACTTTGCATATCTTCACCCTTAGAGAAAATATTCTCTCAGAATCATAATTTGTTTGATGAATATGATTGGCTGCTTCTGACAAGTTCCCTTAAAATAATTCAGTTGTTAAATTGTTTATAATTATGTGAACATTTTTATTCTCCGAAACTGGTGTGTATTTCAGAGATTCTGCAGTTGTGTCCTTCAGTGAACCAGTTCTGTTTTTGTTTTAATATATGATGAGCATTACTTTGCTGTCACTAGATTTTATTGCTTCATAATTTGTGTTCATTGTTATGTAAAAAATTGCTTTTCTAGAATATAGAATTTCAAAAAGAAAAAAGCTATATTAAAATAGTATATTTATTAAACTCTCAGGGAAATAAAGGCTTACAGCTTAAAAAATAAACATGAAAGGATAACAATGGAAGGGCCCATTTTTCAATTCTCACTAGTTCTCACTAGTATCAATTCACTCAAGCTGAACTTGTGAAAGGTAGTCTGTTTGAAGAGGCCGTTTTTTCTTCAATTCATTCTGTACTCCATTTCAGTAAATGTTACATTTCCTTGCAACAAACCTCGCAAAAGTGTCACAAAATAATTCCGCTATGAAGCATATGTTTACAAAGTAGTGCATGAACCATGTCCGTGTTAATTGCAGTCTCCGAGGGACTGTAGACTACAGCAGTTCACACATGTAACCAAATTGGTCACTGTTTTGCATATATAGCAAAATCTTTAAAACAAAGTTTATTAAAATGGTGACCGAGAGGTTAAATTTTAGACTGCCCATGCGTCACAGTTTAGCTTAGTGTTATATTAAAACGTCTTTAAAAATGTCTTCTTCTCTAAACTTACTAGACCTTTTTTATCTGACCCACTTTTGTTACTGGTGCAAGTGTCTACAATTGACTAGGTCATCAGGTGAGCAATTCAGAACCATTTGGCCCTCCTGTAACAATTCATTTTGTTTTTGTAAATCTGCTAAATAATATAAAGACTCGTGTCTTCGGACGTAGTTGTTTATTAATGTTCTTGATAGGTCAATTCTATAAAAAGATATACATGGTTACCGATAATTAGTGTCGGGATTTGTACCTGTCTTTTTATATATGTTCAAAAAATTGCAGTTTATTTTTTGTGTACATGTAAATACATTTAGCATTGTTGTTATGTACGTAGATTCTTAGTTCAAGTTTTATTTGTTTATTTATTTTTAATAGTTTTGTCGATAATGACAGTTATAAAAATGCAAACAAGCCTCATGTGGTAGGTCACACATTTCATGGATGGGAGTAAAACAAAATCATTTTCAGTTTTGATTCATATGTGCAAGAGAATGCTGATCTGTAGAAACAAACAGTTGTTTACCAACAACTGAAATCATCAAATCATTTATTTTTTTACCTTTTGCCTGTTTCTGTTGTGGTGCATTCATTGTGTCATTTATTGTTTTTGATTATTAAATTGTTGTTTATTTTTTTCAAACGTTAAATATAAAAAAAAAGTCAATATTAAAATTCTTTATTACCGGTAGTCAGTATTCAACACTCCATCATTCTGTTAATCGTAAACATTATTGCTGTATATATTGAACCATTTCAGGGAATCTTTGCAACTTTGTGTTTTGTTTTGCTAGCTTGGCATTGCGGACAAAAAGGGATCATTTTGTATATCATCGTCTTCTAAAACATTTATGTCTGCTCAAATATTTGTGTTTTAAATCAGCTTGATATTCTACACACAGGTTCCATAACTTAGTATTGCATTTTAGCAAAATTATGGCACTTGTTTCAACTTAGAAATTCCTTTACTTTAAAGTTTTCCACATTCTGTTACCAAACTGCTTATTCAAATTCATTTAAACTTTGCATTTGTCTTCAGTATCATCCATGCCACCCACACACACAGGTTCTATGACTCTGTATTGCATTTGTCTTCAGTATCATCCATGCCACCCACCCACACAGGTTCCGTAACGCTGTATTGCATTTGTCTTCAGTATCATCCATGCCACCCACACACACAGGTTCCATAACTCTGTATTGCATTTTAGCAAAATTATGGCCCATTTTTCAATTTAGAAATTCATTTACGATCAGTTTTTCAGATTCTTATATCTTCAAATTCATTTACCGGTAATAAACTTTGCATTTACCTTCAGTATCATCAAGGTCACCACAAACACCCACCCACACACACACAGTTTCCATAACTCTGTATTGTATTTGCAACATTATGGCCCTTGTAGGCAAAGCATTTATTGCCTGTTAGGAACACCTTACTTGTTCATGTCTGTTGTATATTCATGTATGGAAATCCCTGTTGGTTGAAACTTGTTTGTGTATGTAACAGCCAGTTCTTGCTGTTTGTGTGTTTGTATGTAACAGCCAGTTCTAGCTGTTTGTGTGTTTGTATGTAACAGACAGTTCTAGCTGTTTGTGTGTTTGTATGTAACAGCCAGTTCTAGCTGTTTGTGTGTTTGTATGTAACAGACAGTTCTAGCTGTTTGTGTGTTTGTATGTAACAGACAGTTCTAGCTGTTTGTGTGTTTGTATGTAACAGCCATTTCTAGTTGTTTGTGTGTTTGTATGTAACAGACACAGTTATAGCTGTTTATGTGTTTGTATGTAACAGCCAGTAATAGCTGTTTATGTGTTTGTATGTAACAGACACAGTAATAGCTGTTTATGTGTTTGTATGTAACAGCCAGTAATAGCTTGTTCTTGTTCATGTTCAAAGAATATTAAGCTCAATGATCTTGTAAATAGTTTACAGATTTGATTAAAATATTGCTCAAAATAGTATTTAGTGTTTTATTTTACAGCTGATTTTCCATATTAATATATTAACACTCTAAATACTTCTTACTCACCTTTTCCAAACTTATATTTCCTTCCTGTCTTTTGTTATGTTCCAATTTGAATGTCTGTTGTGTTACTAGCTGAAGATGAAAATGGTCTGTATAGTACTTGGATGGCCTATGAATATATTAAGATTTAATCTTTTTTCTGTATTTTCTTCTTGGCATGTGCTTTTGGTGTAATGCAGTATATATATAGTCATGTAATGCAAGAAATGTTTGCCTTTTTATTTTCAAATTATGATTATTTTTTTTTAAAGTAATATTTAATATAAAGGTGGAAATCATTAAGTATCATTTTTTTGTCGACATGTGCCTTTAAGTTTGTGAAAATCAGCATATCTCAAATGGCCACAGTATAATACCGACTGTTTTCATCTTTTGCAGGGAGTTCTGGATATCGGGTCGCACACTTCGACAATGTACGATTTTGACGATTCTGAAATGATGGACATTTCCGCTCCGTTACTCGACAAGGGTAAAGGACGAGGATTTAAAGGTCGTAAATTTACCCCCCTTAAAGAGTCTAATCCTGGATTCCAGTCTAGCATTGATACAAACAAAACTTTGGGATTTACTGAAGGGAGAGGGACCCCTACTAAAAAACTAAATATGTCTGATAAGACAGGTGGTGATCAGTTAAAAAAGACGCTATTGGAACACATAGAGAGAAGGAAGCTTAAAGTTGTCACTCAGAAATTTGTGGTAAGGCCCGCGCCAATTTCACCGCCAGAAGATTTCTTTGCAAAGACAAATGGGGGAAAACATCCTTTAACGCGGAAGATATGGACAAAAATATTCAGTTTTCTTCCTTCAGCAGATATCGCGCGTTGTCTGTCTGTGTGTCGCGTGTGGAATAGATGGTGTATTAATCCAGAACTGTGGAAGAAAATAGATCTCAGTCGGAAGCGTATCATTCAGACACATCTGATGGGTATTGTTCGTCGACAGCCGGAATACTTGAACTTGTCATCTGTTACTATGACACAGAAACAAATAATGTGGTTAGTCGAAAGGCTTCCTCTGCTGAAAACTCTTATCGTGTCAAAATGCTCTTGGGCCACAATCAGCGGGCTGTGTATGTCCGCGTGCCCGCTGATACACACGCTGGATGTGGGTTGGGCATCGGGACTGAACGATCAGTGTTTTGAGGATTTGATAACGCCACCTGTTGACCGCAAGCCAGCAGTGGGGAATGTTAGCCGTCTGCATCGGTTGAAATGGTTGGACCTATCCGGGACTGAGATCACGGACGAATCTCTGAATCACATAACCGTGCATTTACCGAGACTTCAGGATTTGAATATTAGTTACTGTACAAGGGTAACTGACAAAGGAATCCAAATATTGGCGAGCTGTAAAGCTGCTACGCAAACAACATTGAAGAGTTTGAATGTGTCTGGCTGCAGGCAGCTGACTGAAGCAAGCCTCCAGGCGATTCGGAACTTCAAAAATCTTAGTGATCTGAATATTTTATATTGTAAAAGAATTCCTGGTGAAATACGTCGGGAGTTTCGCATGAAAACGTTATCCAGTTACAAATGGTAGAGTTGTAGTAGGTATTCAAGAAATTGCATCTTTACTCAGTTGTTGGGACTGAAGACGCAGTCACTATCCTGTAGTGCTTGATTTTACGTTAAACATTTTTATCACATAACTTATGGTGTGGGAGTGGATTAACACCATTCTATATTTTCCATATGCTACTAGTAATGTAAGTATGCAAATAAGCCTAGTATGCACTGTCAAGTAAAATCGATAATGACTGATCCAATTCCCACGGTTTATGTCGGTTTCACGTGTTAAAGCGACACGCAAAATGCAATAAAAGTCAATATGTGAGTTAGGTGATAAATAGAATCTTACATTCGTTCTCATTCATTATTGAATGTATCAAACTTGTTAGCAAAAATGATATAATGCTTGGCAAGAGCCTCGCATTATATCATTTTGCCAACTCGTTTAATAAATTCAATAATGAATGAATATGCATGTAAGATCCTCTATATATAGGATAATGCTTGGTTTGAAAGGATAACGATAAAACACTTGAGTTTTTATATCTTCAAAATGATTAAAGTACTTTCTTATGTTAAAATCAAAAAGGTAATTCTTGAAAAAAATTCTTAGACATCATTAAATGTTGCCTTTGAGTCTTCATACTAAGACCATATTAAATATATACTCAGCAAAAATAACAAGTATCCACTTCGCTTTCCTGCAAAATCTGAGACAGTAAGAAAGAACTAACAATTGTAGCACGATTTTCTCTTAATAACATCTTTGATGTTCACACACAATTTCATCGAAATTTACCGAATAATAAAAAGATAAATCACAGTTGAAAAACATAGGTGTGAAAACGAAATTAACAAAACTTAACAAATGTAAAGGTTAACGACAATAGCACAGATTCAGCAGTCCA
Organism: Cyrtodaria siliqua; assembly: GCA_037043455.1. Lineage (NCBI taxonomy): Eukaryota > Metazoa > Mollusca > Bivalvia > Adapedonta > Hiatellidae > Cyrtodaria > Cyrtodaria siliqua. The sequence goes on from JAWPHD010005100.1 coordinate 41,862, forward strand.
TTCAAATACACAGAAAAATATTCAAAACTTCGCTAATATATCATGTGTTCACCGTTACACCGAATACACACAATAATGCGACGTCGCTTGCTTTTGACGTAACGACTGATGAAGTCTGGAGCTAATGCGTTCCATTCACGGACAGGTGCTGCTGCAAGGTCCTGAACACTTTGGATAGGGTCATCCTGACGTACACGACGTCCCAAATATGCTCGATGCTTCATCAGTCTTTACTTCAGAAGTGTAAATATCGGTGTAACGGTGGACACATGAGGTATAAGCGAGGTTTTGAATATTTTTCTGTACATTTGAATTGACTTAGACTGGTGAATCTCTGCTATTGTCGTTAACCTTTACATTTTTTAAGTTTTGTTAATTTCATTTTCACACATATGTTTTAAACTGCGATTTATTTTTTTACTATTCGGTAAATTTCGATGAAATTTTATGTGAACATCAAAGACGTTATTACAAGAAAATCATGCTACAATTAATAATTCTTTCTTACCGTCTCATATTTTGCAGGATAACCAAGTGGATGCTTTTTATTTTTTCTGAGTATACATACTATTATTCACAGTTCTTTTCACGCATCCAATTTCAAAAGAGGGTGGCTAGCTTCACTGAATTTGGTTTACTTTGCATTCCAATAATTTATATTTTAAACGTGTTCTTCAAGATGCAAACAATATTTAGTCTTTTATCAGTTTATAAATTATAAAACTGTGTCTTAGAAACATAACTGAACAAATAGTACTTGATCAAAACTTCTTGAACATGATTAAGTTTGAGAAGCTTAAAATGACTGGGGGAAACTCTAGAAGAATATAATTGAATTGGGGTTTTAAGGTGCACCAACACATAAAAGGTTATATGGCACCTAACAGGAATGAACATGTCAGGCTCATCTTCTATGTACATCGAGATAAAATATGGAGAATGGGCCTAGAACCTTCTCACCTGCAGAACTGCAGAGTTGCTGCAAATTCTATTGCAGACACTCCATTTACACGAGCCACGTTTATTGTTTTTCTGGGGCCCCTGGAACCACACGGGGCAACTCTAGAAGAGTTATGGATGTCGATCCAGATTCGAATAAAACCATCATAATGTGTTTCACTTGCATAAATTAGGCCCCGTGATCCTTTACATGTAATCATTATATACGATATAGTTTAGTGACTCTGCTAGTTTTTGTTGTATATATCATTAATATTAATTCATGACATACTTCAAAGCTTGAAGTTTACTTTATTTGAAATTTACGTACAACCCTGGACATTTAATATTTATGATTGGCAACAAAAAACGCTCAAGTTTTCCAGATATAAGACCAAACATTTTCTGAAACATTTTCACTTTTTGTGTCGTCTGCGCAGCATGGCAGACGCTTAGGTATCACTTTGTCTGTAGTCCGTCCGTCATACTTTAACCTGCAACCTAACCTTGGCTATAAGTTGAAAAGTATCCGAGTTATGAGTATTTGAATTTCATAAAACTTAATAAAATAAGTACTTAATAATAATACTTAATAAAACTTTCCATAATTGGTTATAACTTGAAAATTATTTCACCTTTGTTCAGGAAACTTCACACATATCTTAATCTTGCCATGTGTGTGTGTGTCGTTCTAAGGTTTAAAGTCCCTCCGACAACAGAACAAGCGCAATACGTATCTTGAACGTAATGGTCACAATAGAGTCTGGACTTCTCTAGATGAGTGTGTTGGTTGCTGCTGCTGTATTGTCAGTTGCGTTGATTATGTGTAGGTGGTGTGTCGCTTTCGCTCTGTGTAGATGTCGCTGCGGCAGTGAAGTGTTGTCTGGCATGGCTGGTGGTGGCTCCTACATCCGCTAGGTGGTGCTGTCCAACATCGGCTACTCGTATGTGGTCGGGGTCCTGTCTTTGGGCCCCCCACGCCAGCTGCAACCTGCATCCCCGGAGGCTATAGCAACTATCGTAGTATAGTTCTATACTTCTACAGGCACGCAGGTTGATGACTCCTTCGCTCCGTGTACAACGCCAGGCTTCCCCACTTCTGTAGTTGTTCCTGTCGTTGTTCCACGCTGGCGGGACGAAGGAGACACCTTCACCCTCGGTCAGTCAGCAATCATCCCGTTAGTACTGAATCATATACGCCCGTGGCTATACTACAAGTAAGACCAGGTCCGCAATCTCAACTGTCAGTGATCTGTGGGATATGCTAGCAAGGGTCAACCCATTAGGTCACCCTACATGATTGCTGACAGTGCCCACTCAGCAACGTGCATGCGGTGAAGATAGCAGGTGGTCCTAATCTTGCCCGGATGAATGTCGTTACACATGTTCAATAATTCTGACTTTCAATTTGGCAGAATTTATTCCTTTTTCCATAAAACTTTAACCTGCAACCTAAAAAGCTCATAACTTAGCGAAATATTAACCTATGGTCATGAAACTTTATACAATGCCATTGACATGTTCAACTCTGAATTTCATTTCGGCAGAGTTATGCCCCTTTTCATAAAACTTAATTAAAAATCAAAAACAAGTCTGCGCCATAATTCATGAAAGATTGCATCCCCTGCATTCAAACTTTATAGTTAGATTGCCTTTGCTGAAATAAGCACATGTCTTCTAGCTTGATCTCAACATTCCTTAAAACATTTTCTAACTGTATATCTACACCTAAATGATAATATCCAGGTGTCATATATTCTGGAAACAGTTGCCTCAAAACACACCAATAGTTAGTCAATCTACAGTGCTTATTAAACTGTTTTGAGAACTGAAGAACAAATCAAAATGTAAACCTCTCTAAATCGACAAATAGTGGAATAAAAGTTTTTGAATTGAATTGAATTGGGGTTTTACGGCGCACCAACACAAGGAAGGTTATATGGCCCCAAACAGGAATGAACATGCCAGGCTCATCCTCCATTTACATCTAGATAACATATGGGGAATGGGCCTAGAACCCTCTAACCTGCAGAACTGCAGAGTTGCTGCAAATTCTATTGTAGATACTCCATTTCCACATTTGCATATACGGTGTCATGAAGAAAACCTTGAATGAGCATGATTAAAAAAATGACATGACAAAATGAACATGAAGTGGGGTCCTACCCCTCTGCCTGTAGCGGAATTTGCAATGGTTGTATTCTACCCTGGCAACCACACGGAAGGGTGGGGAGGGGGGAGTTTTTGAATGTAACAAATGTAGGTCATTTTTATAGATAAATGAAGCATGCTGTCTTAAGTATAGGGTGACTTGCAATGTGTTTGAAATATATTATCTATGTAAATCATGATGTGCACCTTATCATAAAACATCAATCTGAAATTCTACTGTTAAGTATTATATGTAGCGTTGTATTGTGCCAACCATGTTGTTTATGTCCGTTGTAAATGTATGACTGGACTTGTCTGTTGAAGCTAGTATGAACAAAATAAACATGTATAAATAGCTCTGATCATGTCATTTTTCATAAAGCATAAACTACTTCATTTATTTTACCTCGATTTTGAAAAACGCTACACAGCTCGTACAATCACTCTCAATAGCGTGGAGGACAGTGTTGTGTGATCTTGATGTGAGAAAATTGGAGAACCATTATTCGTGGCTTTTACTGACTCTGAAATCACCGGTCATGAAAAAGATTGTTACTAACGGACTTGAAGAGATTGACAATATAGTGTTGCCAACAGACCACAAGACAGCATAACTGACAAATGAATTTGTTTATACTGACTGACAAGATTGACAAAGGAAAGAGTTGCCAATGGGAGTTTCAAGATTGACACAAGAAATGTCACCAGTAACTTCTTTCAAAGTTATGGCCGAGACATAATTGTTTCAGACGGAAGGTTGAACAGACACAGCGACAGTGCAATTACTATATGCCTCCCTTCGCAGGTATAAAAAGCAAGTGTTACATGAAATGGGGCTTTAACATCCCGTTAACCCATTGACAACAACCTCAGACGGAGATAATTGAATTGAATGTTGTTTAACGGCTCATCAACACAGTATAGGTTATTTAGAGCCGCCCCAGATAGAGGGGAAGGATACATAGGAATCCGGGAACCTGCCCTACTTTTATTATCGAATAGATTCCTATGGTTCTTTAACATGCTCGGAGGATAGACCAATACACGGGACCGCCCGGTTTACGTCCCCATCCGACGGACGGGGCTAAGGGAAAGTGTCTTGCCCAAGAACACACCGACGGAACTCAGTGGCACCACGGAGGATTGAACCCGGGGCCTCCGGTTACAAATCAGCCGCACTACTGACTGCGCCACGCCAGCTCTCCAGACGGAGATGAGATGGATGAAGTTTTCCAACAGACATTGAATTGAATTGGGGTTTTAAGGTGCACCAACACATGAAAGGTTATATGGCGCCTAACAGGAATGAACATGCCAGGCTCATCCTCCATGTACATAGAGATAAACTATTGAGAATAATGGTCCTAGAACCTTCCCACCCTGAACTGCAGAGTTGCTGCAAATTCTATTGTAGACACTCCATTTACGCTGGAACCACGTTATAGTTTTTTTGCCTCTGCTCTAGTGATTTGAGCGAGATGGCACCTGAAACAATGCAGGGGTCATGATGAAGACCTTTAATGAGCATGAACAAAAAATAATAAAATTAACATGAATTTGGTGGGGTGGTTCTACCCCTCTGCCTTCCCTTCCAACAGGATCTGCAGTGGCCCTAATCTTTGCCCACACGGGGCCCCAACAGACATGCCACCTCCTGTGAGCAAAACCACGGAAGGCAGTGGTATGTAGCTCTAAAGCCAAGGCATTATCAACATTGCTACTGAAGTCGATTTGCGTGTTTTGGTAAATCAATAAAAAGACAAATGACGCAAGATGATGAGAAATCTTTACTACATATGTAAAAGCAAACACTAAGTTTGATCATCTATACCCAACACAATAATAAACCATACAGACTTCACAATACAATTCATGAACTTCAGAAAACAGTTTCTGTAAATAAAGGTATATATATATATATATATATATATAAAGCTCCGTAAATTACAGCTGACATAAAGATGGTATGATTTAGTTGCTAGTGGAAGCTACAGTTATGGAGAGTATTTTCTGCTACAATTATGGTATGTTGATGACATATAAGTATAATGATTATTTCATCCCCTATACAGCTACACAACACAATGCAATCAAAGTAAGCCTTAAAATGGCCTGCCTAAATTTGAAGTAAGTCCGAAAACAATTTAATCATAATTTAAGATAAACATAAAAGTAGGTCATACAGTTGTTAGTCATGAAATGATGTTTTAAAACCCCGTACAGCTGAGGTCATATTGGTTTGGAATGTTGATGAGCAAAAAATGACAATATGTACTGGAAATGTATAGTACGTTCAATTTAAAAACACTATTTAGTTTCTATAGGGGGGAATTATATGTTCTGTTGCGGTTTTAGACCCCCCATTATCTAGAGATTGGATGCTTTCAAGTATCGCAGGCCATCTTGGACCTACTTACAAATTAGGCAAACCGTTACAAGACCTAGATTATGGACCTAGGTTTACTAGTCTGAATACATGTGTGACTAAATTTAATGTTCTCTTGTTAAACGGAAATATGGTAACCAATACATGTATATATCGGTATTAAATTTGAATAACAGATCGATAAATCATCAAGATTATTATTCATACGCCATAAACTAAATAATATCATCACTACTTTTACATGCCGACGATTGAATTGGATTTTATATTCGCACCAACAGCTGTCATATGGCGACTTTCCAGCTTCCATTGGTGGAGGAAGACCCCAGGTGCCCCTCCGGGCAATTTTCGTGCGCGAGCAGGCACCTGGGTAGAACCACCGACGTTCCGCAAGCCAGCTGGATAGCTTCCTCACATAAAGATTCCTAGGCCCTTGGGGGATCGAACCTACAGCGGTGAGGGGCAAGTGATTTCAAGTCAGAGACGTTAACCACTCGGCCACGGACGCCCCTACATGCCGACGAATAACAGCTTAAAGACGACGACAGACGGAAGTCAGATGGCACCAACCTACCGGCATATTCTTCCATCAATACTGTTAATCTTAATACAGATTATCACCCAATCAAAACCAAACGATTCATAAACAAGTTTATAAGTCATCAACAGAAAAGCATGAAATAAATTTATGCATAAAAAGAGCCTCTCCCAACAATTTTTTAAAAATAATTTTGTTCATGACACGAAAGATCTGAATCCAAAATCTTGTCAAACATGATATGCTTTTTAACATTTCTGTTAATGCCAATATTTTCAATATTCTTATCTAATTATGATGCCAATAATGTCAACAGTTGCATGACGTCACTGTGTAAAAAAACACATGCAAACCGTTAGAATTTGGCGATATTGACGCACAAAATGTCAATAATATGCAAGAAAAAGAATCAATCATGGGTATCCAGTTCAGAAAGGGAATTCCAACCCTCGGTATAAGTGTTTTAATCAGAACCTCGAAGGAGCCTCTGTTCCGATAAAAAACAATTATACCTCGTGTTGGAATTCCCGATCTTTACCGGATACCCATGAAAGATTCTTTTATTCCATCAACATTAAACAACAATAAAGTATCTACTATAAGAAGACATGAATAATGTAGAAAATATCTAGGCTCTACTGTTACTGCCTGGGAATGGGAAAATGAACAAATAAATGATAAAAAATAGCACAAAGATGGAAGCACATATTAAAGATAAACAAGGCTTCCGTAAACATATGTCGGAATGCACTGAAAAGTTCACACTATTCTGTTTCCCTAACAACAAGGACGGTTAACACAAAACAACTACAATATTAACTAAGAAGAACAAAGCCCATAAAGCAATCTTAAGAAAATAAAGCCTGTTTAATTCTCTAATAAACAATTTTATTTAAGGACTGAATTTAGTCTTTCACTGATCTATGAAAATATTAGGGGACTACCTGTCAACATTAAACTAGAGTTATTTCCCTTTTCAAAAAATCTGTTAGTTTGAAATTCTCTGAAATCTGTTTGGTTGAACTTTCGCTACAATAACAGCATGGGGGAATTTGTTCGAAATAATTTTGGGTGAAAATACAGCAAGACTGCACTACATGTGTGTCCCTTCAATGCAAAAGTATACTAAAAGAGACAATTTCATGAAAAACAATTTCCATTCCCCACTTAAAAAGTACTGTAATAAATTAGTTTTTCAAAAATTACTTTGTTCAAAAAGTAAATCTGGATAGTTATGCATCTTAATTTGAATGGAAATGACCTTGATTATATACTACGGCGGATTTTGACTCAAACTTCTGATGTCCTGACTAGTTAGATATGAAAAAAAAAAGAAAATCTTGTACACTTTAGCACCTGAAGTTCTTCTGAAGTGAGTGATCATGAATAAATAATGGTGGGTACTTTAAATGAGTGCTCACAAAACTTGAAATTTTCAAACAAGCACAAAAACTGAAATAATAGACCTCCCTAAATAATATCAACCATGGCAAAAAATCAGCTGTTCAAAACATAACAAAATTATGTATTCAAATGTAAAGTAATATAACATATTCAAAATAAACTGTTTGTTCATATGACGAGACCTGAATTTAGAGATTCTGAATAAGTGGTAGTTCAGCCAACTTACGAATAAATAACAATGTACAAACACAAACAGAATATGTTGTAATTTAACATCAAAAGTTGTGTTGGTTTCTATGAAGATTTGTGTGATATTTGTGGTATGAAAGCAAAATGAATACAAAACTGCTTTAGCGCCTTCTCTATGGACATCTTATTTTAAGAACTTTACGTGGTCCAGCCTTAATTCCATTAAACGTTGGAAAAGCTTATATTAGAGAATTTAATAACGGTATTTCGCCAGTAAAACACGTTTAAAAACATTTTTACTGACAAAATGCGATAACATGTTTAAAATTACCTATTAAATGTTTAAATCTTAAAATATGCAGACATTTTAAGCTGAAATTAAGGTTTTATTTCACACCCCAGCCAACCCCGTTTTTCCTTTTTGTTGAAGGGGTTGGATGGGGTATGAAAGTCAATACTCGGACCACGTAATGATACACACGACAATCTTGAAGTTTTTATCATGCATTGAAATTAGCGTCTCTATTTATCCAGTATCATTTTGATTTTAAATCTGTTTTTAAAAAATCAAGATTGTCGTGTGTCCCTTTAAATCTCATATATGGCACAAGTATTGTTTGAAAAGCTCAGTGACTCCAATACATCTGTATTGCAGGTGAGTAGATTTTTCAATCCCTGCAAAGCCAATATAAATCTCATATCAGCGTGAAAAGTTCAGCAGTTCAAATATATTTCTTGTTGCTGATGAGTAGAATTTTTGATACCTGCTATGCCAATATAAAATCTCATATAAGCCCCAGGACACAAATAGCATAATAAAAGTTCAATAACTCTCAATATAGATGGTGCCACACAGATTACGACTTTTCTGCAGTGTATCACCGGGATCCCCGTGACCCTCATATCACCGCGATTGCAAAACGCAGTCTCGGTGGAAAGCTATCATTGTGTTCCTCGTTAAGTTTGCGGTAAATCGCAGGGAAGTTTCAACAGGCAATTCATTGTTTGTAATAGTATGTAAATCGGCTTGAAACCCTGTGAATTCTCACTGGGTTATACTGTGTTGATGACCGGGAGCCCCATATTTTGATCACAGCGGACAAAAATTTATAGACACTGTTGGGTGAAATTTCAGCAATCTCGGGGACAAGTCTATGTGTCCACGGTAAAACAGCATCAAGGCAATGAGTGTGAAAAGTCGTAATCCGCGCACCGTTTGTACATTTGTATTGCAAATGACTATAATTTTTCATTCCTGCAAAGGCAATATAAAATCTCATAAGCCCCAGGACAAGTATTATTTGAAAAGTTCACCAAATATTAACAATGTCTGAATTATACAGATTTTGATTATGTACAAATAATGCCAGAATTCATTTAGAAGAAATTATATTATATGAAAACAATTTTTGTTCGATTTCTTCAAATATCTGCAATTCTTTAAACAGAGACAATACAACTTGTGTCAAAAAAAATATCATAAATGAAGCAAGCACAACATACTGATTTTCAAATATGAAGAAAAATGAACGCAAAACGTTCGATCTATGACTAATCAGATCATCCCTAGACGGAGCGTTTATCTTCAGTTCCGCACATTTTCTTTTTCCACCAATGTTTGAATAGCAAAGGTAAACACTCTTGTTGCATATTCCGAACAGAAATGTGCCTACCGGTATACATAATGTTCATATACACTGTTGATTAAACATAAAACATGTGTCCATCTCACATATTTGCTATTTAAAGATGTCAAACACTATACATTACAAATAAAATTTAAAACGTCACAGAATGTCATTAAATGTAGGCCACTTGTACATTAACATCTTGAGGTTATTCCCGTACATGTAAAAATGTTTTAAGTGGAAAACCTTTGCTTATCAGCTCATTAATTTCTCATGTAAAACACGCAATGTACGTTTCATATGTCGCACCATACAGCTCACTATATGAGTTTCTCAAATCTCTCACTGTACAACGTGTATATCTTCAAACTGTACAGCTCACACATTTCTAAAATTCATTGCATGTACAGTTGAAGTTTATCCTTTTGTGGTATTGTTGTCAATTACCTAACCTTATATGTCGTTAAAAAGCAGATATATATTAACACTTCCTACATTCTCCGTTTCACAAAATGTCGGAAGCTAATTGTTGATTTTAAATGCGGAAACTTTCATGCCTGCCGTCAATGTGTCGCAGACGTAGGTACACCTCAGTACCAATGCCCTGCATGGTCTCCAGCGTGAGGCTGCCGCCAAGGTATTCTGCGTATGCACGGGAACCGGGCAGCCCGAAACCAAAACTGTAAAAATGAAGGTATGTTGATATTTCACTGCATTTATGTTATAATTAAATCAATATAAAATTAGACTTGTAACTGACATCGAATCTTGGTCACCTGAAGGTTTCAAACTATTTTCCACAAACATATAAAGTTTGAAACCCTTTAAATTAGGTGCATCAGTGTTACTATGTGTGTGTGTGTGTGTGGGATGGGTGGAGTTGGGTTGGGGGAGGAGCAACAGGGTCAATAAATAACGACATTGGTACACCTTACAATATTAAATAAAACACATTTTAATTTCCTTATTAACTGGAACAAATATGCATGTCAATAATAGCTTAACTGATACAACTACACCTGGTGAATTATAGTTCGAAGAACTTGTATTACGTCCTACGGCTTGACTTTGTGGTAGAGATTCAGCCATGCAAGTGGGAGGTCATGGGTTCCATTCCCAGCCTGGACGTTTGCATAAAAAGACATTTGTTTTTTTTACATTTGCGGGAAAGGGGCCGGGGCACTTTAGAGGGGGAAAAAATTGATGTGAATTGGAAAAAGGGGGAATTTTTGACAATGTTAAAATAAAGAAGAAAGATAGTATTTTTTATATGTATTAAGTCTCAGTCTTTCATTTAATATTAAATTCACATCAAGAACATGTTTGATGGACATGTTACGGATGGTCAACTAAGAAACATTAAAACACTTTTTTTTTTTGAGGGGATTTTTTTCTCAAAAAAGTTTAAAAAAGCATACTTTTTGAGGAGGGGAATGGGGCCAACTTCGGCCCCAAATTATTATTAAAAAAACACTGAAAGAGTACGGTAGTTCTAGGACTGGTCTTCCAGTGTCAGTATATTGTGACTGGGTGGGGTATCATGGCATGGTATTCCAGTGTGGCAGCACTGTAAAGTTGAGCACTGAGCTCACTGTTACAATTACATACTGTCCTGATACACTAAAAGATTGTTACCAGCAACATACCTTGTATCACGGCCAGTAATCGTAGCATCTCTTTAACAACGTCGAGCCACTTTACCGTGTTAACCCTTTAGCCGCCACAGTAAAAAACATTGATTTTTATTACCAGTGTAAACCCAGATCAACGCGCACATAATGTGAAGGCTGAGTTTACACTGTTCTCCACTCAATAAAGAAGTTTTTCATAACACATTATACATAAAATATTACTGGAAGGTTTGAATTCATGTTTTAGCAGACGACATTTGAAATTTGGCAGAGAAAAGGTTTAAGAACTTATTTACACTATAAACCTTACATATACCCTCTGATGCACAAATGACATGGTTTCTGTGGTCTTCATGTGAGTACACATAAGAACCCGAGGAAAAGCCGTACGACCACCATATCCTCTTGCATTCTACACCCAGTCGGATGACTGAATTAGGCTAGGTTTGCATTGTTAAGATTCTGATTAGGTGAATATATACTGCAATTTCACTCGAGGAAATCCCACATATTGACTGACTCAAGTTTTGAAATTTAACGTAATATATATTGTTTCATGTTAAAAATTCTCCTCAGTCTCTACGGAAATTGCAGTTTGCATAAAACCTGTTAATGATACTTAAGAAACGAGTTGGCTATCACTGCACTGGTCAAACACACTAAGGATATCTATATCTGTATACAGATAATTTATATGAAGAAATATAGTTTGGCATACCCATGCATACGCGAGTTTGTGGCGCCAGCAGTGTTCTGTGGGCTTACAATCTCTCCGAACAGCCCACGGTCTGAACCTTTATCACTGGTGTTGGCCCCGCCGGTCGTGAAGTTGTAGTCAAACACCTTACCGACGATGTGGTGTGGGATACCACCACCCCTGTCAGACACCCTGGAACGAAAAAATAATAAATTTATTTAAAATGAAGGCCTAATGAAGTGATGATGCACAAATTTGAATTACTGGTTTTTGAGACAAACACATTTTGATCTTACTGCCTTTATGTCTAAATAATTGCATTATCATTATGTATTATTATTTTTATACAAAGAATGTAATACTAATGGATACATGGATATAACAATTTTAATACCATAATGTAAACAAGATCTGTCGGATGACAGCGCGGTCGACTTTTGAGGCCTTGTTGGGGAACAAAATTGAAAAAGGGGCATAATTCTGTCAAAATTAAAACAGAGTTATGGAACTCATCTGAATCAGTTACGCTTATGGAAGTAAATACATGTAAAAAGTTTCACTGAATTCCTTTTAAAGGTTTCGGAGATGTCAGCTTAACGTAAAAGGTTATGGACGCTGATGCCGTGGAATATAGAATAGCTTGCACACCTACGTTAAGTCGATTCACCATTATGCATGTGTGGAATTATAGGAAACACTCAGCACTTCTTATTTTGCCTTCTGTACATCCACATACGCGCTGACCTGCTAAATTCAATTTAATCGCTATGTAAGTGTATCGTAGAACACTATAATATTTGGTCTGCCAGCGCCCTCTTACGACATAAATGCATCTATCAGGTGAGAGGTGAGAAAGGTCAAGGTCATGACATACTGGGGATGTGAAAGATATCAATCTGTTCTATAGTTCATGAAGAACTTAATACCATTAATTGATAAAAACACCAGGGCCTTTTTAACCTATTTAATTGGGGCCGATTTAGGTCGCTTCCCAACTGCAACAACACTCAATGCTGAAAAACCTGTCAGGCTACCCTGATTCAAATTAAAAATAAATGAGTTCTAAAAGACACCAGATGACAAACAGATACACGGTATATTTGCACAAACTGCCCCTGGTGGGTAATTTTGCTGCGCTGAATTGGCTAGACCGGTATTAAGTGTTTAAAGTAAGCTACTAGGGTGATAAAGTAATGACATCCTTCCTAAGAAAATACTGCACTTGCAAATATTGTAACAATATTTAAACAACACATACCCTCAAAGAACAAATTTACATTTATTGACAGGGGCGAAGTGTGGCCTGTTTTCAACATACGAGGTGCAAAGCGCCGAGTGTGGGAGGGCTTGGGAGTAGGTGTTCCCCTTCCACTAGAGGGGGTTAGGGCGCCTCTCCCTATATACATTTTTTTTATTTGGACTAAAACGGTGCTCGTGCAAGCAAAATTTGCCAGGAATACAGACAAGAAGGAAGATAGCAAAAAGTTGGTAATTTTCCACCCTTAACCCCCTCCCACCTCTTTTTATAGCATTTTTTAAAAACTTTTTAGGATTTTTTTTCAGGTTACTCCCGGTAGTACGCCAAGCTATGCCCCGATAGTACTTTAAGAACTTTGCACTTAGAACTTTTCGACAGGATAATTTCTTGCTTTGTTTTAGCCAATTAGTGCAGTTGTTTTACTATTTAGTGGGTCCTTTCTTTGATTAGTTGACCTTTGCTTGAATAGAAAATGAAATCAAATAACTTGTTTTGAAAATAAATGAACCCCACAGACAGGCGTGTTAAATTACCCACGACGTTGTTTAACGCCCTAATCAAATTATATAGTCAACAGTGAAATGTCTGTCAACTTTTAATTTTCAATGACTTCATGTAATTGTATAGTTTACCGCTGTATTCTTTTTATCTTGCTTTCCTTTATTGTCCGTGAAATGCAACATTGATCTGTGGTATCGAGTAGCCATACAAAACCGACAGCCGGAGCATGGACATTTGTTAAGACAATACCACTTTGTATTGTTATATGCTTCGAAGTATATGGAAACTTCTACCTACACTTTGGTATGAATTTTTTGTCATAAATATTAAATGCAATATTTCTTTTTCTTTTTTTTATGGTAGATTTGCAGAGTTTGAGTTTGTAACAGTAAGCCAGATATGATTTGTGTTTATATCAGTTAATAAATGGTCTTTATACAGAGAATACGGAGCTTAAACTATGTAACTAGATGCTGAAATTGGTATATCATCAGGTGAGTGAAAACTGTTTTTTCATCATAAAATACTTTTTTTTTCTTTTTCTTTTTTTTTTTAACAGTTTATAACAATACTGGAAACTGATTTGACACCAGTATAGAGTTTACAATTACAGGTCATATTCAAGTGATTTATAATTTCAAGAGATATATAGAGTTTATAACAATACTGGAAACTGATTTGACACCAGTATAGAGTTTTCAATTACCGGTAATATTCAAGTGATTTATAATTTCAAGAGATATATAGAGTTTATAACAATACTGGAAACTGATTTGACACCAGTACAGAGATTACAATTACCGGTAATATTCAAGTGATTTATAATTTCAAGAGATATTCAATTACCGGTAATATTCAAGTGATTTATAATTTCAAGAGATATATAGAGTTTATAACAATACTGGAAACTGATTTGACACCAGTACAGAGTTTACAATTACCGGTAATATTCAAGTGATTTATAATTTCAAGAGATATTCAATTACCGGTAATATTCAAGTGATTTATAATTTCAAGAGATATATAGAGTTTCAAAACGTACGTAGTTTATAACAATGTTTAAAAGAAAGTTTTTACAAGCCAGTTTTTGAGGAATGAAACTCATATAGTTTCATAACTTTCAGAATTTAGACTTCACTCCCATTGGATCCACGCCAGCTTTACAAACCAGTCAACATATATTCATGACGGAAGGTTGTACACCTTTTCAGGGCATACTTAATTCTAAAACAATGTCAAGCATGATTTTTTTGCTTTAGATTTAAAGATTAATAAAATCCTTTAATGATTTAATTATCATTGTGTGTCATCAACGTTGTTAATTAGAACAAGAACAATTGCCAATTAACATAAATATTGCGTACAATGTAATATCGAGTATTGTATCCACAATACACATCATGCCCTTCTTTACAATCATGACAACCGGGACATAGAATCATGAATGATTGTGCAAAGTACCAGCTTAAAGGGACACAGCGTTAAGTAACCGTAGTTATCTGCACAATTTGAAGAGTTGCAAATCATATCAAAGAACACACTGCGATATTTATTTATTTTTTGTACACTCATTACGGTAATACCTATTATAAGAAGAAAATACTGCAAATTGTTTTTGCATATTATTAACTGTTGATTATACTGCACAATAATATATTTAAATCCACGGTAGAATACCGTATTTCCCCTAATACTAGCGCCCGGGCGCTATGCAAAGTGCAAAGGGGGCGCTCTTATTATAGCTCAAATTTTTAATATCCTTTCCCAACTGTTTCCTTATAGAATTACTGTATGGCAATCTTCTACTACCACACTGGTATTGACTAAACCTAAACCCGACTGTATACCGAGTATATCACTGTCATCACTCTGTATCTGTATGATACACATTTCCGTGGAACTTAACAAATACAACACGGGTTGGTTGCGTATGAATTAAATAATAATAATAAAAGATAAAAGATAAACTAATTAGTAAACTGAAAGAAAGGAGATAAATAAAAGCGGTAATTTGTATTGATGATGATAGCGCTTTAAGGTTTATGTCATAGACCACACCTGTGTCGTAGTAAAAAACTCCCGTAATCAAATCCATTAGCGGTAAGGTTCTTAAAACAGGTGGGGGCGCTTCTATTAGGGAAGGCGCTACTAATAGAGGAAATATGGTAAGAGGAAAAACTTTCATTTAATTATATGCAAGCAGGTTTAAAGCCAAAATGATACTTTTTGATACTTGATAAACACTTCAAGATTGCCGTGTGTCCCTTTAAAATCTTATTTTTAAACCGGTTCAAAACAAATTAGTTTGTGGAAAACTGCTAATAGATTAGTATTATGCATCAATTATTTAGTAAAATATATGGTAAAAATAAAAAAAGAAACATTCCACTTTACCACCAGCAGATTTAAACATTTTCTAGCTGCTTTACAGTAAAACTTGACATTTGATAAATGAATAGGTACTTATTTTGTATCAATTTAATCATTTTGTATCAAGGTACAGGGCCTTTTTACCTTTCTTTTCAGCAGCCTGTATAAGGCCCCTTCCCCGACCAAATTTCTTTTAAAATCATGCAGTTTTCCCCATTTTTTTAAACTTACCTCTGGAAATTTCATTCCCCATTCATGGATTTTCCCCCCCAATTCAGGCCAAAAGGCCCCTTCCACAAAACTGGTAAAAAGGCCCTGAGGTATTTATTTTAAAGCTCTATAAATACCTGCTGTATCACTTTATGTCCCCCCTACCCCCACTCTGCACCCCACTCCCTCTTTCCAAAGAATTAGTATATCTAAATATTTTTTAATTAAAACCATGCAATTAAAACAGAATTGTTTTCCAAAACCAGTTATGCATCGTGTTCCTTTGCCTTTAACGTCATTTTTCAGCACATTTTAGGCTACGTATGACGGTCAATTTTTTGTGGTGGAGGCAGACCACCCATTTATTCCTGGGTAGAATCAGTACCGTATACCTCCCACCATCTGTAAGAATCGACACTTTCTCACAAATTGAGCTCCCAGTGGGATTCGAACCTGCAGTGGTGAGAGGCAAGAAAGTTTAAAAATGCAACGTTGTTAATCTCTCCACCAGGGAGGTGCTCCATGCATCGTGTATATATTAACCAAAACTATAATCAAAAGGACGAAAATGAATGACAACACAAGTATACATTTATGTCTCATTTTTTTCCCTGTTCAGTAGCATTCTGCACCATCTGTATATTATCAGATAATCAAACTGATCCAGATTATCTTACAGGTCCTTACTGCCTCTGAGCTGGGATTTTACATGAACACTGAACTCATTAATCAGTTTCTTATAAACACTTTGATTTTTTTGTCAGTTAAGCCATCTTGCTTTCCGATCAATTTTAAATTCTAGTGTTTGCCATACAAGTAATTTGGTATGGCATATGATAAGCAGAAAAGATAACAACCTTTCTTTCATTATGTTTTGTATACCGGAATATAACTTTCTCTTTTTAAATGTCAAGATGATAATCACACGTTATGCTTTTACATGAAAAGCCTTTCACTTCTTATCGACTTCTATAAACCCAACACATTAAAATCTTATCCACAGACACAGGGTACAAAGATAATCTTTTGTTATTTTAATACAAATTATTTCATAAGCCAATCATGACAAGACAGTACATTGCAATATATCAAATTCATAATCACTAAATACTGCATTTCATTCCAAGTTCAATCAACTCTGCATGACAGTAAGCTGACACTGGGGTGGATTTAAGCAAGGATATTTCCCAAAGAACAGAATTACGTCTTTTGGTTAATCTGAATTTCCCCTTTATATGGATTTCTACACTTCCCAATTGTAGCATGGTCGGTGACATTTCCTTTGATGAATGCAGAGCATTAAATCGTTTAATTTAGGGTAACTAAAGGGGCGTGGCTTTACCGTGCTACAACTACCGGATATTGGAATTTATAGTACGGTCACTATGATGTCACAGTGTTACTAAGTACACCATGCTACAAAAAAGATAGAGTCTGTCTCAGCTCGTTGGTTGTTTAAATAAGCCAACTCGCTGAGACCAGACTCTATCTATTACATGACCCTTTTGTCATGTCCCATTATTATTTTTAAAAGGACCAAGTCCTGACCCTAATATGTATCCCAAGATCTGCACCTGTGACATAATCTGAACTTCCCCTTTATGTGGATTTCTACACTTATCAAATGGCCTTTTTTTGAAATCGACTTTTATCATTTTTGGCCCCTACCCTAACATGTATCCCAGATCTGCATGTATCCCAGATCTGCACATGTGATATACATATTTATAGTCTCACTGACAGCAATGGGACACAGCTCAGTACATGAAGAACAAGACGCACTCGAACCGTTACAATCTGGCACGTCATCTTCCAGGGGTCACGATTTATTAATCATAATTGAATGCAAAATGGGGTGTGATTCAAGAACGGGTGCACCGTCAGGTAGCTTCAATCACTCAAGACGCCAGTAATCAGGTGTGACTTACAGGATTAAATGTATATGGAGGACAAAACATGTCTACTGTAGCATTAAAGTGTTGGTTTTTACAGGGATATTGAATAGGACTGGATGAATAACGCCTTAATGTGATAAATCATGAAAGGAATTCAATTATGGTAGAAAAATATTGACATTTGTTGCAATTTAATTACTAAATTATTAGATACTTTTTAACATTGTAAGACTTGGCATAAAATGAATATTCATGTACATCTTAAAACTGTGAAGTGCATAGTCATGTTAATATTCCTAAGGGAACCATTTCTGAAAACTGTAATAGTTTGAAATATTATATCCAGAACAATAACCATGCGGATTTTATTTATATATAAGATTTATGAAAATTGAAAGGAATTTAACATATTAAAGTGTCTGCAGTACAATATACTAACATGGAAATAAAGTTGAAATAATTGGACTTGTACTTATATGACTAAGGGGCCAGGGCTCTACCGACTGAAAATGGCAAAGGGTTAATCAGAAAACAGTATTTTTACAATGGAGCAGCACAGAATGATACGTACATGGAAGGTAAATTATTAATTACTCTAAATATCAATAAGTATACCCAAGATGACCGTATGGAGGGTACAATGTGTAACTGTACATATCCAATAACCTGACAAATGAATGAGATTTTATCAATCTGCTACTAATTTCTAACTTATTGAGGATGTAGAAATGCCAATGCATCATATACACTTATAGAATTATTTCTGTGACAGTTTTAAGTAAGTTATGTCGGTGTCAATCGTATGTCAATAAAAAGGGGATCCCTTGGAGGCAACAAACACAAACAGGGAAAGTACGGTAGATTATAGTTAATTCATAAAAAAAGATCATGTCATAGGAGATAAGCCTTATACATTAAAATGTAGACATTTTGCCAAAATTGACAAACATTAAAGGGAATGTAGCGACACAGCCCCATCTTTATTATTGAGAGTTCTGAAAAACTTGATTAAGCGTGAAAGAGTTATCAAAATCGAATGATAAACAACGAGGATAAGATCATTTGAAGGTTCTGTTGAAACGGATATGGTAGCCGCCATTTTTAGAGCTATGACATAACAGTTCTAAATGACCATATATGGAATATTCAAAAATATGAAAATTTACTGATTTATTGGGAAAACATGATGGTTGTTTGTTTGTATGGTGTTTTATCAACATCAAGGTTTGATGTGTAGGCAGACCACCCACTTTTCCTGGGTAGAACCAGTACTGTACACCTCCAGCCATCCGTAAGAATCGACACTTCCTCACTTACAAGTCGAGCTCCCAGTGGGATTCAAACCCGCAGTGGCATGACCAAAAGATATTCGAAATTTGGAACAATCAGAACAGCTGGTGTTTGTTAGGTTTAGTTATATGCTAGTCATGCTAGAAGAATATCTACTTTACAACAATATAAAGGTTGCAAGATCATTTTTGTGGTAAGAGAATATTTGCTGCACAGATCTGATTGGCAGAGTGACAAGTCATTAGGAAGTTCAAATCTTCATAAAGAAAACAGAAAACGATTGGTGCATGTGTTGGTCAATCCTGACTTTCATTTTTTTATTTTTCTATCTAACAACTTATTTGCCTGGTATCATTGTTTGTATATACACACATACACAATTATATTAAAAATATCTTACTGTCAACTGCATTTTTTTCCTTTTTAGTCCATTATTTTTTTCTTGCTAGGCCATAACAAATCGCTAGATTTGCATGCATTTGTTTTTATCATTTATTATTATTCCTACGAAAACAAAAACCCTCATTTAAAAAAGGAAAATATCAAAAGCCACAGATGTGACATTTAACAGCACACTTGAACTGAATATTCTAAGTACTTTTAGAGGAGGCCAATCAAATTTTTCTTTGGGGCAGTCGAAGGAAGACGGGTGTGTGAGGTTGCAAATCCACAAATTAATCAAGTACGGCCTTGTGTAGAAATGTGAATAAAATACATTTTAACTTAACCAACCCTGAGAATTTAAAATCATTTACATGTTAGGTACATTTCAGTTTTCATTTTCAGCAATTTAAACAAAAAAATTTCTGTGTCACTTTTTATATGTATATTTAAATTTATGAAAGTCGAGATTTTTAATACTTTGGGCACGTGCATACTTTAGGCTGGGCAGTCGTAATATACAGGGAAGAATGAATTCATACACAGAAGACTCCACACAAATGTTGAAAAAATTCCGCTTCGATCAGCTCAATTACAGAGTTTTAACTTTAACCCTTAACCCGCTAGGCACGACTTTAATAGACGTAATTCGAAGGCTGATCAGGGTTTGCAATGTTCAGCTGCTGATCAGTCATTTCCCCCAAAAACATCCCTTTGTCACATAAATGGAATGGTCTTAATTCAAAGAAAGAACAGTCCATTATATATATGTAGCGGGTTGCGGGTTAACAGATATACAGCTGTTTCATACTCGATCTCATTAGCATTTTCTAAAGCAAAACCTAACAACTGGCAAGTAAAACGTATCCAGGAAGAAACAGTAAACTGGGCTAAATAAACAATGAATCAATTAATATGGGTATAGTTAATGATGTATCAATTCTAAAAGCAAACATGATGTTTACCCCTACAAATTTAAACAAACCATGGGCATAGAATCTGGCACGTAAATAATACAAACTAAACACTTATTTGATACAAATGTTGAAATCTATTCCAGAAATTCATCGTTATCGCTGCTACGAGGGCCCATTAAATTACGATTACTTTTTTAACAGAAAGTAAAGTAAATATTATGAAAAAAAATTCAAGTTGCTTGTCGAGAACGGCCATTACATACAATGAATACTGTTTACTTGGTCAATATTGTCTGTTTATTCAAAAATGTTCCTCGATAGAAGCGGTGCTTTAATATTGATATTTTATAAGGAGGACATGTCTTAAATTGACTTTAGGCCTAACACAATTGTTTGTTCCCTAATGGGCTGAAAGTAATGGGTATTAAGGTAGGTAATGTTTTATATATATGTTTTTACATGTTTTGTTAGTCTATGGTTTAAATCAAGAATGTGCTTCTGAATATAGTGTACACACTCCACAACTGAAGTTAAACAGTATCTAAAACCCTAAACAATATTATGTTTTAAGTAGATTATCAACGCCTTGACTAATTTTATACAGAGCGGGCACAAAAAAGTTTTTTATTTTTTATTACATTTCTATGGGTGACAGATTGGGATTCATAATCGCTAAATATTAATAACTAATCCGGAACACAAAAATAACTAACTGCGACAATAAATCATGTCAATTAAGCGTTGCTGACGTCGATGTCATCCGACGGTAACGTTCAACAAAGTGACTAATTTCTGTTAAATTCATATATATACTGATTTAAAATGTAATAAACAGATTATTTAACCGCCGGGATTGATTAAAAGAAAATCCTTCACTCGACGGTAGGCTTGTTTCATTTTTTTACTCACTGGCATATGCTCATTTGTGAAAAGAATCGATCCCAAGTTAAATAATCTCTATATAATTCATTATTATATTATATATGGTTGGTAGTCTAGTAAACCGAGTGCTCTAATTAATTAAATAAAAATGATTTCTACAAAGTCTACCGTCCACCAATGGCATGTTAATCTAGCATGGAAATTATCAGGCGAACGAACAAGGCTTAATGCGGACAATGACTACACCGGTCAACAAGTCGTTCTCAATCTTCAATACTATTTAACATTACACTTTAATCCCTTCAAAAACATAAATTTAAATGTAAACTACTAAACTGTAGATTACGTTTTGAAGATATGACAAAATAAGGACATTACATTTTGAAGTGCCAAGCACGTTTGAAATTTGGATATGGTCTGAATTGAAAACTGCAGGAAAGGTTTTGAAATTTACATTGAATAGATACATAAGGGATTAAGTGTATCATCTGATTCAAACAGAGGATTTATTCCTGCGAAAGAAATGTGTGCATTAGTAGCAGTTCAGGATATTTGGATCAATAATATACCCGGGATCTATCTGAAAATATAATCAATATGTGAACGGAAGTAGAGGTGCTGTCTTATTGTTGGGGAGGATATTTTGGATCTACTCAATATTAATATCAATATTTCAAAGGAAGGAGAAGTTCTTGTAATTGTCACGGAAGGAAAGCTGGAGCAGAGATTAGGAATAGAAGAGCATATATAAATAGTAATATATCTATTGTGGAATAGCTGGGTATGATAATTTTTGCAGATTAAAATTACAGTGGCACAAGTGATCATAATAACAACAATCATGCCAGAAAAATATATTGAAAGTAGCTGTGAAAATGAAAATGACATCTAAAATTATTTTTTATTTCAAATTGGAGTATGTATAATAATTTTTATGGATTTTTCTAAATGACCAACATTATTAGTAAAATAACATGGACGGAAATACACTTAGTAAGTAGTTATTAGAACCTCATTATATTTAAAACGAAATAATTACAACATTCATTATTTTTTCCTTTTTTTTTTTTTTTAAAACAAAACAATACATAACAGTATTATAAAGCCATTATAAACAAGAAGATATATTATTAGTGCTATCTGAATTAACTTCTTTCTTTTCTTTTTTTTAACTTACTTCAAAATCCATAATTTGTTTGGACAAATCCAACCAGTTTTTCAGACATACTTTAAATTTATACAAACAAATAATGTCTTACTGCCACAAACTAATCTTCATTGAAGTGTTTGAAGCACACTTTTTTATTAAAGAATTTTGTAAATTTTGATAGGAAAGTGGAAAGTGTTTTCAATTGCTGTGTATAGGTGTGTATAAACTGTGACAGGATTAAAAACAGTTTAAAGAACATTTAATCATTTGAATTATTTTTTATATCAGCATGTAATGGTTTCACGAAAACACTTTTTAAAGGGATACAAAGCAAACTTGAAGTATTTATCAAGCATTTAAATTAGCACCTTCATTTATTAATCACATATCATTTTCACTATAAACCTGCATGCATATATTAAAAAAAGACCAGTGTAGCACTCAACTTTATCCCCCTATGAAATGAAAGTTTCCCTAGGGAAATAATTGCCCAGCTGCCACCCCTACACACACACACATCCCCCATCATTTAAAACATCTTCATTACACTGCCATAGGTTTTAATATATTATTGATGCAATGTAATCAACAATTAGTCACATTCAAAAAACCTATTTAAGTGGGGACGAAATTCGGCCTCTTCCCAATTACAAAAAACTCTTATTTTTTTCCCAATTGTGGGGTAATAAAAATGACAGACTTTGCATACCGTTTGTATGTTAAAATAAGTAAATTCTAAAACCTGATCGATATTTTACATACCGGTAAAACATGCATTTTAATGAAAAACTTTCCTAAAAAACTTCCCCTAAACAGCGAAAATCACGCTATTTTTTTCCCCAATTTGGACAGCCATCATGCTTCTTTTTCCCAAAATCAACAGGCCTAGGCCTTTCCCAATTTTCTTGAAAAAAGCCCTCCAATATACTCGTAAATATGAAAATAATTATAATAGGTAAGTTATGCAGACTAGTCCCTTTAACACTTAACCTTGTTCTCATCTGAGATAATCCTCGATTATTTCAATACTTAATCCAAATTTAGATTAAACATTTCCTTTTCTCGGCTTCAAGCTTGTCCTAATTGCAACAGTTTATTATGTACTTAATATCGAAATGTTTAATATAAAATGTATACATGATTTCATATAACATGCGAGTTCATCTTTTAAAGGGACACATGAAGGCCCTATCGTCTTAACGAGACAAAAGTTAACGACGGACAGACGGACGACAGACGACGGACAACTCGCCATCCCATAAGCTCTGCTGGTCCTTGGCCAGTAGAGCTAAAAACTAGCAGCGTCCCGTTAGTTTTTCTAAATAAATTGCATTTGTTCAATCATTAATGTTAATTATAAGAATTGTATTAAGCCATTTGTTTTTGCATATCATTAATTTCTGATATTATTGCACCAGTAATATATTAAAACTTATAGATGAAATAGTGAATACTTAAAATTTGATTTATTTAAATGTAACCAGGGTAAAAGTAAAAATGAAACGGATATATAATTCGAGACATCCGTTTTCAGATACTTGAAGATTGCCGTGTGTCCCTTTAAAACAATGATGCTCTTAAATTTCCTTTTTCTGTTGGACTATAGTTATGTAACTTTAAAATCTATCGGACAGGAAATTTGGAAATTATTTGGTTGGCCATAATGAATGGACCGATCAAATATGGAAACAGAACAATTTGTTCTTTTATATTAGTACATATTCATTAGTCCTAAGAAAATCTTATATCAACAGTCTTTGAAACAATTTTTTTGTGCGACTAGCCCGAATTCTTATATACGCAATGAAAACACCTATATTTTCCTTTAGCCCGACTACATAAATTATAAAAAAATTCACTTGCCCCAATGACAGTTTACTAGCCCCGGGCTTCGGGCTAGTGGGTTAATTCAAAGACTGTAACTACCTAACAGTTGAGGAAGTATTTAATAATACATGCACAACTATTTAAAGCCTTTATGACATCGCTTGTATGCTGTTTCATAGAGTCATGTAAACTAATATAGTCTAGGTCTTTAAAAATGCCTCACTGAAAATATCTTATTTCAAAATCATTTCTGAGTAGAAATTATTTCATAGCGCAAAATTTATTGTTGGGAGAAACCGGTTTGAATAGGCAATATACAAGGGTGATCGAGAAAAGTTGCACGTAAGAATTATTGAAACTATATACCTGAGGTATTTTTAAAGTCCACGAGTATATATTTGATATTACATTTCCGGTATGTGTTATGAAAATGGTATGACGTTGTGCAATGTATGGTATAAGGCTCCAGACTGGGAATGGGATTATTGCTTTTTTTTAGGAATAACGCAAACCACTGATATTATATGATAAAAAGTATTTTACACTCGTGTTTGTTTAAAAGGAACAATTTGAAACTTGTTCAATAATCTAAATATGTTACCCGCTGAGGTTCGTAAAAATTATTCATTTCATATTTTTTCATTTGAGAAAAACTCTAAATATCTGGGCATGACAATTTTGCTATTTACAAGGACTTTGTATATAACTTATGACACACAAGTGACAGAAACACGGAGAACAGAGAAGCTAAGGCAAACAATGGTCACAATGGTCTGCATGTAGCACTGAACTACATTTCATACCATAATATACGATATACCCAAACCTCAAACTTTGGTTAAAGGAAATGAATATTTGTTCTACACACACACAAACATGCGCCTTGAACCAGACAACTTTTGTTCCAATACGGGGGCCTTGGAACTCTCGATCACACTTCAGACACTAAATGAAAAGTGTATCTGAATGCATTTTGAGTGAAACATCCTATCTATTAGGCTAAGGGGCCTGGGTGTGAGTTTCAAAGTTAAATTGCACAGAACAAATTCAAATAAATCTTTGTTTCAAATTTTTAGGATATGTAGTCATCAATCTGAGAAGTGTTTATCACACAATGTGCACCTCTATTTACTTAGGCAAAAAAAAAAAATACCTGTGTTTCCGGTGACCCGACCGACCGTATTTTTAAGGGGCCGACCCTAAAACTTTTTATGAAAAAAAAAAAATAAAAAATAAAATAACAATTATTTGTTCTGAACAATGATTTATCACAATATATCAAGGTAAACTTACATCACAGAGAAACTTTCAGCTGTATCATCAACTTGTATGGGGTTTATGTGATAAATACATGTAGAATCTCACAATATCTTGCTCCAAAAAAAAGAGAAAAAGAAATGCCTACATACCGACCCTATTTTTTCAGAGCATGCAATAGGAAACATACCTATTTTTTTTTTTTGCCTTATACAATGCCATTTTTACTTTGCATGATTTAAGATTTTTAAGATTTTGTGTAGAAAGACCAGCGGGTCTTTTCTAGCAATGAAGATTGCCATGTTACTTAATACTAACAGTTTTTCTTCTTTTTCAATATTTCAGGTTACCGCCTAACACCACTTAGAAACAGAATCCGATGACACTTAAGTCTACCTTAAAGGAAGACCTGACCAAACTAAATGTTATACTTCAATTATTAATTGTGGAATAAAAGTTTAACAATTCCTGTGGATTATACAGTGAAATTACACAATTAAACAGCTCAATGAGAACAACGAATGTGAAGACAAAAGCATGGCGGTAAATTGTTGTGTTTGAGATGCAAAAATTCTCCTTTTAAAAATAATCTTTACCAGCGCAGACATCACATCAGATCAGCGGAACTTACTCTTAGAAGTTAAAGAGCTCACTAAGTGTTATACTCAACCGAGTTATATTCACCACCCTGACAAACAATTCCCGGTGAACATCTTCATAACAAAAACAGTACTAACTTAAAATGAAGGACAGCGGCCCAACAATGGCCACTGGCACTCCTTTATTCAAACTGGAAAGAGAGCCAACTCTAATGCCCAGCGAATTTCGGGAGAGGATGTCTGCTAAACACAAGAGCAGGAAATCAAGTGGAGTTGTTCGCTCTGCACCAAAGAGAAGTATGTCGGTAAAGTCCAACGAAACTTTTACATACTCGAGTGAAAATTCTTACACTAATGATTACCATGAGGAAATAAATAACACCGGGGAAAGTGTTGAAAACAGCTATGATCCCCAACATTTGCAACACCCGCAGTCCCCATATAATGATGACTATGATTTCCATGATGACGATAATTGCCACCATGAAAACAATAACCACGAGGAGCTTACTAGCACATCTAGTCATATAGAACTAAACAAGGATATGAAATTCATGATCGAAAATGCTTATGCCAACTCGGAATCAGGCAGAAGCTTTGGATTTAAAACTCCGTCCTCAAGCATGCAAATTCACGATCTCATGGTCCCATTGGATGATTGGGGATCAAACAAGGACATGATTCGGGAAAAGAAATACGCGGTTTTGCCGTCAATTACCAGGACTCCAAATTCGGACCACACGGACACTAGTCGCTCCAACCCTAGCAGTTTTTCCGAATTTCACATTAACAATCAGCTGGATTTCGGACGTGATAAAATGGAGCAGGAGGCGGACTTTTTTGCAGACTTTCGAGTGAATACGAGTCACGTGAAAGCAACACCGCGACAAGATCCGCTTCCTCCCATAAGACAAGGAACCAGTGACATAATAAAGGTTCCCAGTGGGGAAAACTACAAACATTCGAACATCAATACAAAGATGAAATCTAAATCTAAAAGCAAGGATAAACATAAGTATACTTAGCTTTGTCAATGGATACTTTTGTTGATTTGGTCAATTATAAAGAGAATTCATGTGTTAAATCAACACATCGAGACTTAGCATAGGACGTCACAATAATGAGACCTTCAATAGAAGTGCTAACTTCTGTTTACTGTTGTACCACTTGTTCATTTGTTGTGTTTAAAATAAAGAACGATAAAATAGACAGGTAGAACATTGTTCAAATGTCTTGATTTCAAGCGAAGTGTCCTGTAGCTAGTCGACTAGATTTATTTTCCTCACTTTTCTTGGAAACAAGGGGTCAATGACCTTGAAGCTCTACTGACAGGTTTTGACAGCTAGATCAGCATTCCTGTGAAGTTTCATGAAAAATCTGTCAAGTAGTTTCAGAGTAGTCGTTACAAGTTTTTATATGTAACTCTATGTAAACAAAGACAGCCGATGGCAACCATGTTTAAAGTCGAGTTAAAACAATTTTCAGGACCAACGTCATGTCATGCTGATCATTTTAGAAAAGTCCTATATCAATATCACTTATAGTTTTCAAGAAGTAGTCGCTACAAATTTGTTTTTTAACAAGAAATCCGTGGATTCACATGTCTCGCCTAACGGGGGCTGGACTTAAAAATAAAAAGGTCAATGATGCTTAAATGAAAGTTTGTAAACATTTTAGTAATTAAAAACAATCGAGTTTGCCGTTCGCTGAGATGACATTGAAGTGCATTTGTTTAAAAACAAAATGCCATTCTATTAAAAACAAGAGGCCCAAGAGGGCCTGTGGATGCTCTACTGGCTAAAACGGCTCTTATATCAAGGGTTGTCGACATAAAATTCCCACCAGTAGTTTTTTTAAAACATTGCAAAAACAACAGTGACAGGATGGCCTTAGATCGCTCACCTGGTAATCATGGGCAATATGTCTGCTGTGTCTAGTCTGGCATGGGCATTTTTGTAACACTTTCTTCTATGAATGAAATTTCATAAAAATGGGTGTGGGGGAGGGTTTATATTAACATTCTAAACAAATATGGTAAAGATCAGATAAAAAATGAAGTAACTACAGATTTAACAAAGGAAAATACAAAAATACAATATAGCATTTTTCAACAAATCAAGGGTCATAACCTGTCGTTACTAACTAGATCTAGCTGGTTTTGAACTTGTCCAAAATTGCATTGATATACCATGCTTTGCACAACTAGACATCATACTGAGGCTTCCTGCCAAATTTTGTAGAAATCCAACAAGCCGTTTAGGAGGAGTAGCGCCGATAAGAAATTTAAAGTAAAAATGTCAAAGTGCCATAACTCCGTCATAAATCAGCAAACTGGAACAAAAGCGCGAGATGCACAACTAGACATCTACCGATGCTTCCTGCCAATTTTCGTCGAAATCCATCAAGGCGTTTAGGAGGAGTAGCGCTGACAAGAAATTTTAAAAAAAATGTCAATGGGCTGTAACTCCATCAAAAATCAATGAACCGGAAAAAAAATGCAATAGGCACAGCAATGCTCCTGCTAACACGGCATTAACACCAAAAAAAAATTAAAACAAAAAAATAATGAAATAAGAAAATGAAAAAAATAAATAAAAATAATCAAGAAATTTAAAAAAAAAATGTCAAGGGGCTGTAACTCCATCAAAAATCAATGAACCGGAAATAAAATGCAATAGTCACAGCAATGCTTCCTGCTAACATGGCGTTAACACAAAAAAAATTACAAAAAATAAATAAATAATGAAATAAGAAAATTAAAAAAATAAATAAAAAAAATTACAAAAAAAAAATTACAAAAAAAATTCAAACAAAAGAAATAATTAAAAAAAAAACACATTTTTTTTTTAGTTAAAACAAAAAAATACTAATAATAAAAAAAAGGGCAAAACATCTGGTAAAGTTTGGTAAAGGTCAGATGAAAAATGAAAGCCCTATCGTATTAACGAGGCTGAATATAGCATTTTTAACTAAATCAAGGGCCATAACTCCGCTGTTATTGGTCCGATCTGGCTGGTTTTCGAACTTGTGCGAGCTTTCATTGATATTAACAATCTGGTAAAGATTGGTAAAGATCGGATGAAAAATGAAGGCCTTTGGCAAGTAGAGCTAAAAATCATCAGCTCCAAAAAGTAGGTCAAGGTCATACATGAAATCCAGGCATCAAAAAAAAAGATGCACTAACGAAGACACAACTACGTCAAAATAGAATATGTTTTCTTCCAAAGATTAAGCTATAAATTAGGTTTAAAATATCTAGTGCATAATTATAGTTCATGAGAAAGTGATGTAAATGTAACAATTAAAATTATCTGCCCTTTGCTTGGATGGTGAAGGTCACATCCTCATTTGCTTTGTCACGTTGCAATGTACAACTCAAGATACAACTATAAGCAAAGTATGAAAGGTCTTAGTGCATACAGTTTGTGAAAAAGTGACCTAAACGCCAAAGTTGAAGGTAAAAATTATAAGGTTATCTGCCCTTGCTTGGAGGGTCAAGGTCACTTCCACATTTTGTTTGTCACGTTGCGATGTACCACTCAAGATACAACTATAAGCAAAGTTTTAAAGGTCTAGTGCATATAGTTTGTGAAAAAGTGATCTAAACGCAAAAGTTGAACCTAAAAATTATTGTTATCTGCCATTTGCTTGGAGGGTCAAGGTCACTTCCACATTTGCTTTGTCACATTGCGATGTACCACCCATGATACAACTATAAGCAACGTTTGAAATGTCTAGTGCATACAGTTTGTGAGAAAATGACCTAAACGCAAAACTTGAACCTAAAAATAAGTAAGTTATCTGCCCTTTGCTTGGAGGGTCAAGGTCACTTCCACATTTACTTTGTCACGTTGCGATGTACCACCCATGATACAACTATAAGCAAAGTTTGAAAGGTCTAGTGCAAACAGTTTGCGAGAAAATGACCTAAACGCAAAACTTGAATGTTGACGCCGCCGCTGCCGCCGCCGCCGCCGGAAAAGCAACACCTATGTCTCTTTTTTTCTTCGAAAAAGCGACACAAAAATCTATTTTTAGTCATGGCGGCCATCTTGAATTTCCGGCCCATTTGAAATTTTGTTAGGATCACCTACACATCAAGAGCAATATTTCTGATAAGTTTCATGAAAATCCTTCAAGTAGTTTCAGAGGAATAGTCGCTACAAGTATTTACTATATAACTCTATGTAAACAAAGATGGCCGCTGGCAGCCATGTTTAATGTTGAATCAAACAATTTTTGACAAGGACCAACATCATGTCATGCTGATCATTTTAGAAAAAGTGCCATATCAATATCACTTGCAGTTTTCAAGAAGTAATTATTACAAACTTGTTTTTTAAAAATCTATTTTTAGTCATGGTGGCCATCTTGCATTTCCGGCCAACCTGAAATTAGGCTAGGATCAACTAGACACCAAGAGCAACATTCCTGTGATGTTTCATGAATATCCGTCGAGTAGTTTCAGAGGCGTAGTCGCTAAAAGTTTTTACTACATAACTATATGTAAACAAAGATGGCCACTGGCAGCCATGTTTAATGTCGAAACAAAATGATTTTCAACAAGGACAACATCATGTCATGCTGATCATTTTAGAAAAAGTCCCATATCAATTTCAAGAAGTAGCGACTAAAAACTTTTTTTTTTTAAATCTATTTTTAGCTGTGGTGGTGGCCATCTTGAATTTCCGGTAGACATGACATTTTGCAGGATCAACTAGGCATCAAGAGCAACATTCCTGTGAAATTTCATGAAAATCCGTCCAGTAGTTTCAGAGGAGTAGTCGCTACAAGTTTTTACTATATAACTCTACGTAAACAAAGATGGCCACTGGCAGCCATGTTTAATGTTGAATAAAATTAAAAATTCTAACAAATTTGTTAAAAATCTTGAAATCCAATCGGTTGACAATAAATATTGAGTAACCAATCGTAAATCAGTTTTGTGACGTTAAACCATCAAAACCGTGATGTCATTTAGTTAAATATAGTACAATTCTATGTTATACCGTCGAAAACAGGATCCGGTCAACCAGTACTGTATTATAGCTTAAGTTTAAAGGGACTGGAGGCGATCTGTACGTATTCTGGGTGCCAATCCAATTCCCAATAAAACTACCATAATGTGTTTTGCGTTTCATATTCAATATACACATGCAGTAAAGTAGGCCCCATGAGCCATACGATTTAACTACTGTTAATGAAATAGTTTGGTCTGGAAAACTAGACGACACGGCTAGTTTTTGTCGTATAATCATTAATATTAATTCACATGATGCTTTATGGTTCTTATAAATTCTTGTGATCGAAGTACACTTTATTTGAATTATATGTACAAGTGTTAGCAATATAATCACCATTTAACTTAATATTTATGATTAAGCAACAAAAAACACCGAGTCGTCGGGGTTTTCCGGACCAAACATTTTCAAATCGAAGGCAACAGGCAGCTTAATTTAATGCATATGCACATTTCATATGAAACTGAAGCACATTATGAGGGTTTTCATTTGTATTTGGAGTGACGACAATCACTCTTCCAGTCCCTTTAACTAACTCATCCATTTTGTTACGAAAACCTTTACTTTTCTCACAGTGCAGGAGCACTGGACAGTTCATTCATTCAACTGCAACACTACGACGATAATCCAATCCGACTAGGGTTTAGGAGAACTAGTCTGCACAAAGTTTGTGTATTAAAACCTTTAAAGGCCTTTACTGCGCCAAAAACTACTCAACCAGAACACGGTGAGGCTATGCGCAACTAGGCTTGGTACTGATCATGCCAAGTTCCGGCCATAACTCAGCCAAAAATCATTCAAACAGAACACGGCGTTGATATGCACAACCAGGCATGGTAATGATCATCCCTGTCAAGTTTCATTGAAATCCAGGCAGGGGTTCAGGAAAACTAGTCCGGACAAAGTTTGTGACATACAGACAGACAGACAGCACGAAACCTCCTCAAAGTGGGAGGAGACATAATTAAACAGTTGACTAAGTGGAGGGTAAATTTCAAAAAAGCTATTTCAATTAATGCCTCAGGACATCGATGATATAATACCATAATACTCGACACAAAGGCCGTATCATCTCCATCAATGATGAAAATAAACAATTAAATTAATGGAAATTAATAATTGATCCGTTAATAGATCATAATTTTAGATCAACTGGTCATCGCTACTGGTCAGTTATCTATATGGTACTAGGGTAACTCGCCCTTAAGTCGAACTTGCCCCTGAATCGGACAGTTATTGATGGTCGAATATCTTTCTCAACTTTGTCAATATTACTATTACTATGTAAGGGAGGTAATCCAATGATTTCTTTCATTCAAAATAACAAGAATTATCCCCAATCTATTGATTTCTCTAGCTACCTTTATAGTCCGACTCAAGGGCAATGACATGTTGGACTTTGGGGTATGTCTAAATATTTCTGCCCAAAAAACGAACACTGAAGTCAGGAACCAATACCCAGACTTTTTATACAAGAAGACATCTAAAATATGTAATTTTTGTAAGGACATTTATATACATACATGAAGAAAAATAAGGACAATTTCTTTATTTGAGCTTATGGCAACATCGAATTGAACTGAATTGGGGTTTTAAGGTGCACCAACACATGAAAAGGTTACATGGCGCCTAAAGGCATGAACATGCCAGGCTCATCTTCCATGTACATCGAGATAAAATATGGAAAATGGGCCTAGAACCTTCTCACCCTGAATTGCAGAGTTGCTGCAAATTCTATCGTAGAAACTCCATTTACGCTGGAGCCACGTTATTGTTTTTCTGCCACTGCTCTTTTGATGCGAGCGAGATAGCACCTGAAACAATGCAGGGATCATGATGAAGACCTTTAATGAACATGAACAAAAAATGATGAAATGAACATGAATTTGGGGGGATTCTACCCCTCTGCCTATCCCTCCAAAGGGATCTGCAGTGGCCCTATTCTTTGCCCTGTGACCAAACGGGGGCCCCCGGAAACCACACGGGGCATGGCAACATAGAAGCAATTTTTATGATCCACTACTGAAGTTGCAAAAAATGTCCGACTCAAGGGCGAATTTTGGTGAGTGCGAAAAGTATGACGTAATCCCAGCAAAAACGACAGTTGACATCGAATGATACATTAAACAGAGGAAGAAACCAGATGGTTTCAGCAAGCAGGAGCATGAACATAAATAGACAGAGGTGCAGTTACTGGAGGCAGATCGGTCAGTCTAAATCGCTCTATCACAGTTACACATTATAACCAACACTTACCGAATAATGAAGTCAATATCATTGTTGGCTACTGTCACGGTTACTGGAGGCAGGATGTGCTCTATCATAGTCACACATCTATAACCAACACATACCTAATGATGAAGTCAATTATCATTGTTGGCTACTGTCACGGTTACTGGAGGCAGGATGTGCTCTATCATAGTCACACATCTATAACCAACACATACCTAATGATGAAGTCAATTATCATTGTTGGCTATTGTCACAGTTACTGGAGGCAGGTTGTGCTCTGTCATAGTCATATATCTATAACCAACACTTACCTTATGATGAGCTCAATATCATTGTTGGCTACTGTCAGTTACTGGAGGCAGGTTGTGCTCTATCATAGTCACACATCTATAACCAACACATACCTAATGATGAAGTCAATTATCATTGTTGGCTATTGTCAGTTACTGGAGGCAGGTTGTGCTCTGTCATAGTCATATATCTATAACCAACACATACCTAATGATGAGCTCAATATCATTGTTGGCTATTGTCAGTTACTGGAGGCAGGTTGTGCTCTGTCATAGTCACACATCTATAACCAATACATACCTAATGATGAAGTCAATTATCATTGTTGGCTATTGTCAGTTACTGGAGGCAGGTTGTGCTCTGTCATAGTCATATATCTATAACCACCACTTTCCTAATGATGAAGTCAATATCATTGTTGGCTATTGTCACAGTTACTGGAGGCAGGTTGTGCTCTGTCATAGTCATATATCTATAACCAACACATACCTAATGATGAAGTCAATATCATTGTTGGCTATTGTCAGTTACTGGAGGCAAGTTGATCAGTCTACAGTACTTTCTACTGATACTGCACACAATCAATTTTGATTATCACGGTAGACTGGTTTCCGAGGAAGGGTTTACTCTACCAGTCACACATCTATAGGCAATGCATACCTAATGATACAGTCAATATCACTGTTGGCTATTATCACAGCTGTTGGATGCAGTTTGGTCAGCATAAATCGCTCTATCATAGTTACACAGTATACCCAACACTTACCTAATGATGAAGTCAATATCATTGTTGGCTATTGTCACAGTAACTGGAGGCAGGTTGTCCAAAGAGTCTATATGGGTCTCTATTGTTGCCCTGAAACAGAAACAAGGGAGTTAAAACAATTTTGCAATTGCTTCAATATAGGCCACCACTCTTAAGAACCTATTTTTGGATTTGAGCTGTAAAAATGCTATAAAATAAAACGAGCAGTTTTACATTTGAAAGTCCTGTTGTTCTGCCAGATAACCAGACAACAGGCTCTCCTAGACATCCAACTGATACTTCCTACCCGCCTGACAATAGGCACTCCTAGACATGTCATCCAACTGATACTTCCCACCCGCCCTGACAATAGGCACTCCCAGACATCCAACTGATACTTCCTACCCGCCCTGACAATAGGCACTCCTAGACATCCTACCCGCCTTGACAATAGGCACTCCCAGACATTCAACTGATACTTCCTACCCGCCCTGACAACAGGCACTCCCAGACATCCAACTGATACTTCCTAGCCACCCTGACAATAGGCACTCCTAGACATCCAACTGATACTTCCTACCCGACCTGACAATAGGCACTCCTAGACATCCAACTGATACTTCCTACCCGACCTGACAATAGGCACTCCTAGACATCCAACTGATACTTCCTACCCGACCTGACAATAGGCACTCCTAGACAGCCAACTGATGCTTTCATACTTGCCATGACAATAGGCACTCCTAGACATCCAACTGATACTTCCTACCCGACCTGACAATAGGCACTCCTAGACAGCCAACTGATGCTTTCATACTTGCCATGACAATAGGCACTCCTAGACATCCAACTGATACTTTCTACCTGCCCAGATAATAGGCACTCCTAGACTTCCTACTCGTCCCGACAATAGGCACTCCTAGACACACAACTGATACTTCCTACCCGCCCCGACAATAGTCACTCCTAGGCACCCAACTGATACTTCCTACCCGCCCTGACAATAGGCACTCCTAGACACCCAACTGGTACTTCCTACCCGCCCTGACAACAGGCACTCCCAGACATCCAACTGATACTTCCTAGCCACCCTGACAATAGGCACTCCTAGACATCCAACTGATACTTCCTACCCGACCTGACAATAGGCACTCCTAGACATCCAACTGATACTTCCTATCCACCCTGACAATAGGCACTCCTAGACATCCAACTGATACTTCCTACCCGACCTGACAATAGGCACTCCTAGACAGCCAACTGATGCTTTCATACTTGCCATGACAATAGGCACTCCTAGACATCCAACTGACACGTTCTACCTGCCCAGATAATAGGCACTCCTAGACTTCCTACTCGTCCCGACAATAGGCACTCCTAGACACACAACTGATACTTCCTACCCGCCCCGACAATAGTCACTCCTAGGCACCCAACTGATACTTCCTACCCGCCCTGACAATAGGCACTCCTAGACACCCAACTGGTACTTCCTACCCGCCCGTACAATAGGCAATCCTAGACATCCAACTGATACTTCCTACCCGCCCCGACAATAGTCACTCCTAGGCACCCAACTGATACTTCCTACCTGCCCCAACAATAGGCACTCCTAGACATCCAACTGATACTTCCTACCTGCCCCGACAATAGGCACTCCTAGGCACCCAACTGATACTTCCTACCTGCCCTGACAATAGGAACTCCTAGACATCCAACTGATACTTCCTACCTGCCCCGACAATAGGCACTCCTAGACATCCAACTGATACTTCCTACCTGCCCCGACAATAGGCACTCCTAGACATCCAACTGATACTTCCTACCTGCCCCGACAATAGGCACTCCTAGACATCCAACTGATACTTCCTACCCACCCTGACAATAGGCACTCCTAGACATCCAACTAATACTTCCTACCTGCCCTGACAATAGGCTCTCCTAGACATCCAACTGATACTTCCTACCCACCCTGACAACAGGTTCTCCTAGACATCCAACTGATACTTCCTACACACCCTGACAATAGGCTCTCCTAGACATCCAACTAATACTTCCTAGCCACCCTGACAATAGGTTCTCCTAGACATCCAACTGATACTTCCTACCTGCCCTAACAATAGGCACTCCTAGACATCCAACTGATACTTCCTACCCACCCTGACAATAGGTTCTCCTAGACATCCAACTGATACTTCCTACCCTCCCTGACAATAGGCTCTCCTAGACATCCAACTGATACTTCCTACCTGCCCTGACAATAGGCTCTCCTAGACATCCAACTGATACTTCCTACCTGCCCTGACAATAGGCTCTCCTAGACATCCAACTGATACTTCCTACCTGCCCTGACAATAGGCACTCCTAGGCACCCAACTGATACTTCCTACCTGCCCTGACAATAGGCTCTCCTAGACATCCAACTGATACTTCCTACCTGCCCTGACAATAGGCTCTCCTAGACATCCAACTGATACTTCCTACCCGCCCTGACAATAGGCACTCCTAGACATCCAACTGATTCTTCCTACCCTCCCTGACAATAGGCACTCCTAGACATCCAACTGATACTTCCTACCTGCCCTGACAATAGGCACTCCTAGACATCCAACTGATACGTCCTACCCACCCTGACAATAGGCAATCCTAGACATCCAACTGATACTTCATACCCGCCCTGACAATAGGCTCTCCTAGACATCCAACTAATACTTCCTACCCGACCTGACAATAGGTTCTCCTAGACATCCAACTGATACTTCCTACCCGACCTGACAATAGGCACTCCTAGACATCCAGCTGATACTTCCTACCCGACCTGACAATAGGCACTCCTAGACATCCAACTGATACTTCCTACCCACCCTGACAATAGGCTCTCCTAGACATCCAACTGATACGTCCTACCCACCCTGACAATAGGCAATCCTAGACATCCAACTGATACTTCCTACCTGCCCTGACAATAGGCTCTCCTAGACATCCAACTATTACTTCCTACCCGACCTGACAATAGGTTCTCCTAGACATCCAACTGATACTTCCTACCCGACCTGACAATAGGCACTCCTAGACATCCAGCTGATACTTCCTACCCGACCTGACAATAGGCACTCCTAGACATCCAACTGATACTTCCTACCCACCCTGACAATAGGCTCTCCTAGACATCCAACTGATACTTCCTACCCACCCTGACAATAGTCACTCCTAGACATCCAACTGATACTTCCTACCCACCCTGACAATAGTCACTCCTAGACATCCAACTGATACTTCCTACCCTTCCTGATGATAGGCTCTCCTAGACATCCAACTGATACTTCCTACCCACCCTGACAATAGGCACTCCTAGACATCCAACTGATACTTCCTACCCGACCTGAAAATAGGTTCTCCTAGACATCCAACTGATACTTCCTACCCTTCCTGATGATAGGCTCTCCTAGACATCCAACTGATACTTCCTACCCGACCTGACAATAGGCACTCCTAGACATCCAACTGATACTTCCTACCCGACCTGAAAATAGGTTCTCCTAGACATCCAACTGATACTTCCTACCCAACCTGACAACAGGTTCTCCTAGACATCCAACTGATAATTCCTACCCGCCCTGACAATAGGCTCTCCTAGACATCCAACTGATACTTCCTACCCGACCTGACAATAGGCACTCCTAGACATCCAGCTGATACTTCCTACCCGACCTGACAATAGGCACTCCTAGACATCCAACTGATACTTCCTACCCACCCTGACAATAGGCTCTCCTAGACATCCAACTGATACGTCCTACCCACCCTGACAATAGGCAATCCTAGACATCCAACTGATACTTCCTACCTGCCCTGACAATAGGCTCTCCTAGACATCCAACTAATACTTCCTACCCGACCTGACAATAGGTTCTCCTAGACATCCAACTGATACTTCCTACCCGACCTGACAATAGGCACTCCTAGACATCCAGCTGATACTTCCTACCCGA
This sequence comes from Cyrtodaria siliqua, assembly GCA_037043455.1. NCBI lineage: Eukaryota > Metazoa > Mollusca > Bivalvia > Adapedonta > Hiatellidae > Cyrtodaria > Cyrtodaria siliqua. Next base: position 80,243 of record JAWPHD010005100.1, read on the forward strand.
CCTGACAATAGGCACTCCTAGACATCCAACTGATACTTCCTACCCACCCTGACAATAGGCTCTCCTAGACATCCAACTGATACTTCCTACCCACCCTGACAATAGTCACTCCTAGACATCCAACTGATACTTCCTACCCACCCTGACAATAGTCACTCCTAGACATCCAACTGATACTTCCTACCCTTCCTGATGATAGGCTCTCCTAGACATCCAACTGATACTTCCTACCCACCCTGACAATAGGCACTCCTAGACATCCAACTGATACTTCCTACCCGACCTGAAAATAGGTTCTCCTAGACATCCAACTGATACTTCCTACCCTTCCTGATGATAGGCTCTCTTAGACATCCAACTGATACTTCCTACCCGACCTGACAATAGGCACTCCTAGACATCCAACTGATACTTCCTACCCGACCTGAAAATAGGTTCTCCTAGACATCCAACTGATACTTCCTACCCGACCTGACAACAGGTTCTCCTAGACATCCAACTGATAATTCCTACCCGACCTGACAATAGGTTCTCCTAGACATCCAACTGATACTTCCTACCCAACCTGACAATAGGCACTCCTAGACATCCAACTGATACTTCCTACCCGACCTGACAATAGGCACTCCTAGACATCCAACTGATACTTCCTACCCGACCGGACAATAGGCACTCCTAGACATCCAACTGATACTTCCTACCCGCCCTGACAATAGGCTCTCCTAGACATCCAACTGATACTTCCTACCCGCCCTGACAATAGGCTCTCCTAGACATCCAACTGATACTTCCTACCCGACCTGACAATAGGCTCTCCTAGACATCCAACTGATACTTCCTACCCGCCCTGACAATAGGCACTCCCAGACATCCAACTGATACTTCCTACCCGACCTGACAATAGGCACTCCTAGACATCCAACTGATACTTCCTACCCGCCCTGACAATAGGCACTCCCAGACATCCAACTGATACTTCCTACCCGACCTGACAATAGGCACTCCTAGACAACTGATACTTCCTACCCGCCCTAGGGGTTACAGGAACCAAAATTACTTAAAGGGACTGTCCGTAACTTTTAGCGCTGATAAAACACCCAATAATTATGTTCGCAAACATTATACACTAAACATTTTTCAATATTTACTAATTAAAAGCAAGATTGTTTAACGGAATTCAATCGCGGTACAAAAAATGCAAATCCACTTCGTGGGTTTGAACTCGCAGCCCAAACTCGCAGTAAAAATAAGTGTGCGTGAGCGTAAAGTTGTCGGAACTCGCTCCCAACTGAGCTAGGCGGGCTATACATATTACGCAATACATACTATGGTGAAAACCTAGTGCGCTATGGAAGTCACGTGAACGCATAAAAGGTAAATATTGTGGGTCCCACTTTATTTACATTTAATAATTAAAACTTTTTTTTTCAAACTCACGAATGTATTCCTACATACTTCTTAGGGTCTATCCTCATGTTTTCATGTATACATTTCAATGAATAAAAGTCAGACAGTTATTTGGTTATGCTCAATATCTGCTTACTTACGGACAGTGTCCCTTTAAGCAGCCCTTACGATAATGCTATAAGGAAGCTAATGGCCAACTTTGGTTGTGCTAGGGTAAGAATTGTAAGAGATATAGACTTGTAAACACAGCTTACACGCAAAATTTGATGTGAAATGGGGCACATTTTATGGGCTATCATAATTTGGGTTCCATGGGAGCCCATGGGTTACAGGAACCAAAATTGCTTATGCAGCCCTTAAGATAATGCTACAAGGAAGCCCATGAACAAATTTGGTTGTGGTAGGATAAGAAATGTAAGAGATATACACTTGTAAACACAGCTTACACGCAAACCTTGTTGTGGGACGCCAACGCCAACGCCGACGCCGACCCCGTGGTGATTACATAAGCTCTCTTATTCTTCGAATAGTCGAGCTAAAAATGAAATTCACTGATAATTCCCTGATTTTTCCCTGACTGAAAGGCGATTTTCCCTGATCTTTTCACAGAGTATATAGCTCAAATACAGCTGTATACGTATGGCCTCCAACCTCCCCTTATAGCCATACCTTCACCACCATTAAGCCAAACACATTCTTTACTCAAATCTTTGGAGTTTTACAGGTTTTAAATTGCTTTATTAATATATTGCTAACAGTTTGAAGAAATACAGCTTTTTAATAAAGTCAGGAAGAGAAGCTACCAGTAGCCAAGATTTGTTCTCTCCAATCTTTGTAACATTCCCTGATAATTCCCTGATTTTTTGCAAATTTTCAAATTCCCTGATTTTTCCCTGCAGGGAATTTTTTTCCACCCTTTTCCCTGTTTTCCCTGTTTTCCAGAGTCTGTGGCCACCCTGGATAAGCACTCCCAGACATCCAACTGATACTTCCTATCAAGTCTCATGAAAATTGGATGAACGGATGAATGCATGGATGTCAACCATTATCATTTCCCCTCACCTTCAGCGGGGGATAAAAACATATATTTTCATTTCTATTCTATCTACTTCACTCAACTGCAAGTTGTAAAACTTTTGCAGGAATTATCGTGATTTAAAACAAGGGATGTGAAGATTTTGTAATTGATTAATCATTTTTATGAAACTCAATCGCATCTGATAACTGTTGACAATTACGAATCCACTATAAAAAGTCATGATGAATTTACAAAACTTTCAGAACATAAATAATATAAACATAAAGGCCACTCATCTCACTGGTATTCTTGTATTTACCACTTTAAAACCTATTGGCTGTGTGTAGTTAATTTGTGCCATTGTTTGAGTAAATATGACATGCGTGACATCACATTTCAATAGATTCTTATACATTTTCTGTGTTTGGTGGGCTGAGCCATAACAATTTGAGACCAATATACTACTTAAAATTTGCTAATCACCAAGATTTCAATTCGACATTTTATTGTGGCTGGTATTCCAACCTATGCGTCGTATAAAGCGAACAATACCGTGACGGTCGACTGCATTTTATCATTCTGTGCTCAAAATATCTATACTTAAACCATATAAAAGAAACCACAAATATCTTCCATCTGGGTTGAAAAATAAGACGAGAAAGGCTTGGCGCTTAGCAAATTTTGAGTAATATATGTGTATACCATCGCAAATTTAATAAGGTTCAGGCAAAATGTTCATCCTGACTGGATGGCTCATATAACGTTCCATTTCATTGGACTAAGTCAAATTAATGCCTGAACAAACGGATGGCAAATAACTCAAGATGGTGGCCCGAATGAATTGAATTGAATTGGATTTTATAGTCGCACCAACAGCTAAGGTCATATGGCGACTTTCCAGCTTCCATTGGTGGAGGAAGACCCCAGGTGCCCCTCCGGGCAATTTTCGTGCACGGGCGGGCACCTGGGTAGAACCACCGACGTTCCGCAAGCCAGCTGGATAGCTTCCTCACATAAAGATTCCTAGGCCCCTGAGGGATCGAACCTACAGCGGTGAGGGGATGGCCCGAATGAAAGAAATGCATAGGAATAGGTTTAAGTAGCCTGTACTTTTGATTTCTGACACGGTATATCAACCTTTTAGTAGTCATAACGTTATTCAACCGCTCAGCTATCATATTGGCATTCAACAACATTTCCGACCAGTGAACGGTCACGGTATATCAACCTTTTAGTAGTCATAATGTTATTCAACGGCTCAGCTATCATACTGGCATTCAACAACATTTCCGACCAGTGAACAGTTGATATACCATCTCAAAATGTAACAATGTAAGGTCTGCTCAGAGATTTGTCAAAGTGAGCCGCACAACGAGACAACTTCTGAGAGTTTGTTTGTTCATTCAGAAGTATTTGGATGTCCAGGTGGTTTGATAAGGTCATGAACATGCAGAAAAGGACCAACTTAAACAAGAAGAAGTATTGCTATGCAATACAATGTTCCCTACCAGTCATTGTGTGGTTATTTATTTTTTGGAGTATAATTAATTTTCTCCTTGTATTAAGTGGCACATGAACATGTAAATGCATAATGTAACGTATGAGCTACGGTACCCAGAGTTCGACACTAACGGTAGTCCGACCAGAATTTGCCTCGGACTACCTAGACCACCAAGCTGAGTAGTCCCGTCAACTACCTACTTCTGACAAAAACAAATAGACATAATCGTCAACTTAGTAATAAAACATAACAAAGAAACAACTTTATTATAATTTTTCACCGAAGCTTGTTAAATCTCCTGTCCAAAGATGTTTTCACTTCGAAAACGCGTTTTTTGTGACAAAAACGAGTTGTTGCGACGTACGCATTTCACAGACATAACTGGTTTCCAGTAAGAATGTAAGTCTACAAAGCCGAGTTCAAGCACTCTGCTCATGACTGGTACCCATATAGTGAATATGAGAAGAGTACTCGGAAGAGTTCATTGCGTCCAGCATGTTTCATTACCAAAACTAGTTTTGACTTTAAATAACAAATGAACAAATAAAGTAGCTATTAAGTTATTGTTGACTTAAATATTACAATTTTCGCCGAAATAAACGTCAAAGTAAAAAGTCAAATCTGTATGCTAGAAACAAGCCTTGGGACGAATCGTGTGACTAAAATAGATAAGTGCCTGACGGAACTGGCAATACCCAATAAAAAGACATTGGTTTTTACAAATTTCCATTTTTGAAGAAATGTGGAAATACTTGGGGACTAATTCTTTCAATCAAGAAAGTGAAATCAAATGAAGAGAAAAAGGAACATGGACGTCTCTAAGACAAAGAAAAAATGGTGTTTCAATGGTGACTCATGTACAACGATGAAAAGCATGAAATGACATGTAAGGACTCTCGAGGTGTGTCTGCGAGCATTTTATGTTTTTTTGTGGAATTCCCTTTTGTGAAATTCCATTGAAAGTGCATTTACAAAAGAAAAAAATTAGAACTCAAATAATCCTAAATATGTTTACATGTAACTTGCAGTGTAATATGTTTACACCTTTATCTAGACTGTGCTATACTTGAATAATAAATAATTACTTGATAAAAGTGTGTACTGATTCATACCAAGCTTATGTCATATTCAAGGTCATGTGTGTATTGACTAAATCACATATTTATCAAGCATGTATTTATAATTCAAGGATAGCACTGCTTAGAAAAATGTGTAAACATATTATACTGAACGCTTCATGCAAAAATATTCAAGATTATTTTAGTTCTAATTTTTATCTTTTGCAAATGCAATCTCAGTGGGATTACACAAAAGGGGACATAATTCTTAAGTTGTTACAGGCTGTTTGGAAATACAGGAAGATGTGGTTCTGGATTTTATCTGACTTTAGAAGATATCCAGACCTTGCAGGGTAAGGCCAACAGGCAGATGTGTGACTTACTGAACAGATGGAATTCGTCTTTTTGGACCCCAGTGTGTTTGACGGGGTAGAATACAACCACTGCAATCTCACAAACACACTGTCACATGCAGAGGGGTAGGACCCCCCATTCATATTCATTTTGTAATTTTTGTCATGCTCATTCAAGGTCTTTATCATGGCACTGTGTATGCAAACGTGGAAACGTGGCTCTGTCGTAAATGGAGTGTCCAATAGAGGATTTGCAGCAACTCTGCAGTTCTGCAGGTAAGAAGGTTCTAGATCCATTCTCCATATTTTATCTTGATGTAAATGGAGGATGAGCCTGGTATGTTCATTCCTGTTAGGAGCCATATAACCTTTCATGTGTTGGTGTGCCTTAAACCCAATTCAATTCAATTCGTCTTTTTTGGAGTGTTTTTCATTTTTGTCCACTGTTTCCTTTATTACTTCTATTTTGTTTAGTTTAGGCCCTTTATTCTGAGGTTTATATTTTGAAAATTAGCCAGACCACCAAAATTTGTGCAGGACTATTTGATTTTGAAAGTTGGTAGTCCTGCGGACTACTTGGGAAGAAAAGTTAGTGGCAAACCCTGGCTACCTACCCATAAAGTGACCCCCAAATGCAATCCCAAGCTACCTTTTCATATAAGCTACCTACCCATAAAGTTTTATTCCAACATCTCATTCCTAACTGGTTATTGAGTGGAAACCAGTTTTCTATTTTTAGTAGCAGTGACCTTGACCCCAGTGACCCCAAATGCAATCCCAAGCTTCCTTTTCATATAAGTTACCTACCCATGAAGCTTCATTCCAATATCTCGTTCCTAACCGTTTTTCCATTTTTAGTAGCAATGACATTGATCTTGACCCCAGTGACCCCAAATGCAATCCCAGTCTTCTTTTTCAAATAAGCTACCTACCCATAGTTTCATTCCCATATCTCATTCTTAACTGAAGTTACTGAGCAGAAACCATTTTTTTCTATTTTTAGTAGCAATGACCTTTACCCCAGTGACCCCAAATGCAACCCCAAGCTTCCTTTTCATATGAGCTACCTACCCATAAAGTTTCATCCATTATCTCATTCCTAACTGAAGTTACTGAGCAGAAATCGTTTTTTTCTATTTTTAGTGGCAGTGACGACCCCATTGACTCCAAATGCAATCCCAGGCTTTCGTTTTTTATAAGCTACCTACCCATAAAGATCCATTCCAATATCTCATTCCTAACTGAAGTTATTGAGAAGAAACGAAGTGTGACAGACTAACACACGGAGTGCAATCCTATAATCCCTCCGGTCTAAGAAAGAATATTTAATCATATAAATGTTGTGTGTGTTTAGGGTAACAACATTTTCAATTCATTTTCAAGAAATTGCTACTGATTTCATGACTTTAAAATAGATCTCTTTGAATCTGCCACACCCTCTACTAAAACCTTGTGGATGGTACTTGAGTAACACTGGCACTGATATAGCCTATGGCCCTTGGTACTGATGACCTTCAAAACCCACCTATCAGGTACTGATCTGACAACATATAAACGGTTAAGTCTCTGGAAAAAACTGTTTCTTTGTTTGTTTCTTAAAATCTAACTTACCTCAACGCGTTCTTCAGTAGTTCTACCAGTATATAATCCAGTGGTGGAGGTATGTATGGAAACGAGGCATTGATATGACCTTGAACTCTGACCTGGGGGGCATTGCCATACTTGTCTTCACAGATAGTTCTGAAAGAAACATGAGACATGTTTTAACACAGTCCTGTTTCACGGCTAAGTCACTGATATAACTTTTTTTTGTTAGAATTATAATGGTCAGTTAAAGGCAGAAGACATAGTAATGAGGATTTAATTCTTATTAACAAATATTTTCATTAAAATTAAGTAGGAATAACCTCAGGAATCTTTGATTTCCCAATAGTTTCCAGGATAAAGGAAATAATAGTTAGAAATGCCATAGCCACCAATAAGCCTAGTATTATTTTCATGAAAATATGGATAATCCATTTAAAATTATTATTATTACAGATATAAAATGATACTCGAATAAACTCTTAAAGGGACATATGACAATCTAGAATTTTTTTAAACAAGTGAAGCAGCAAAAGTGGTGCGGATGCTGGATTGCTGAAAAATCTAGGTAAAAAGGGGATAATTCAAGTAAAATAAATGATAAGAGTTATGGTTCTTGTCATATAACATTGTGTAATGACAATGAACATGTGTGCCAAGTTTCAATGCTTTTTGACAATTCGTTTTTGAGAATTGAGGAAAAACAAACCAAAATGTCAAAACGAGTAGACGGACGGACCGACAGACGGACAAACAGACAGATGGAAATCACCAAACCATAAGCCTGGATTTGCTACGCTAAAAAATTATGTCTTCCCGTTTTTTTCCCTAAATAACTTGCATTTGTACAATCATTTATACTAAATATGACTGGACGGTTTTGTTTTTGTAACAAAAACATGTCTGTTTTTGTAAAAAAAGCATGTCTCCCCCAATAATTTATGAATCAACCTGGCTGAAAGTTGCGGTCTGCATGTCATCTCGATATGGTGAACATTTGTGCCAAGCTATTTCAAAATCCCTCAAGCGGTTCAAGAGATATGGAGCAGACACAAAATATAGTGCATTAGACCTTCGACCTCTAAGTGTGACCTTGACCTCGAATGGACTAGGCTGGAAGTTGCGCTCTACACGTCGTCTTGATATGGTGAACATTTGTGCTAAGTTATTTTAAAATCCCTCATGCGGTTCAAGAGATATGGAGAGGACACAAAATATAGTGCATATGACCTTCGACCTCTAAGTGTGACCTTGACCTTGAATGGACGTGGGCTGGAAGTTGCGCTCTGCACGTCGTCTAGATAAGGTGAACATTTGTGGCAAATTATTTCAAATGCCTCAAGCGGTTCAAGAGATATGGAGGAGACACGATTTGTGACGGACAGAGATCCAGACAGACATCCAAACTAAAAACAATATGTCTCCCCAGTATGGGGGGAGACATGAGAATGGTATAAAGCAATTTTTTTTTTTACATATAACTATCAAACTGTTGGCTCTATTGCATCAATAAAATGTTTAAACCTTTGTTAGATTCACGGAGAAAAATTAAAAACTCCATTTTTTTTTATTTAATTATATGCAAGCAGGTTTAACGTCAAAATGACACTGAATTAATAAACTGAAATGCTAAATAAAAACTCTGATTGTCGCGTTGTTCCTTTAAAGGGACACACGGCAATCTTGATTTTTTAAAAACTCACGGCGTCCCGTCAGTTTTTCTCGTAACTTGCATTTGTTCAATCATTAATATTAATTGTTAGAATAGTTCAAAGCAAATTGTTTTTACATATTATTGACTTTTGATAATATTGCACCAAGAATATATTTAAAAAATGTGTAGAATAATGAAGGAAATAGAATTAATTTAATTATATGCAAGCAGTTTTAAAGTCAAAATGATACAGGATTAATAAATCGCTGTACTAATTGTAATGTCTGATATAAAACTCCAGATTGCCATGTGTCCCTTTAAGGCTGCTAATATTTTTTTGACAAACGAACATTTTCCATTTACCATTCAATTGTTTTTATAACAAATAGTCTGAAGCAGAGAACCGCAGATGCCATTAATAGATGAGATGGGATCTTGACGTTAAACTGAGATAACCGTTCTATCCAATAATTAAAGTTATTTGTATCTAGGTATTAAAGCTGTCTGGCAGACATGCACAATTACATGTTACGATTTTATAGATATACTGTAGCAAAATAATTTATCTGGGGAAACAGCGATAGTTTATCTGATTCGTGGCTAGTACATTTTCTAACTATTGTGTCATTTTGATCATGGGTAAAACACAGCGGCATCAAAATAAACAAGGAAAATAACAGACGGAAATTAAACTGTAAAATTTAACTTTCAAGTTTGACAGGATATATTTCGTTTTATTTTCAAAAAAACACAAATAATAAATGGTGAAACAAACCATTTGTATTTTACAGATATATTAAATATTGCATTTTTTCCAAGGTTATATATGTATGATGAACCCATCTAAATGGCTGCTGCATGAGCATGTTGAGCCATTGGAGAGGCAGTTGGTCTCATGTCGAAGCGGCATTGCGTAAGTCTATCACCGCGGCTTTACTTTGACGAGGACAAAATATTTTCAGGAGAAAGCCCACCGGTTTCAAGTCTCCCTGACACCACCGAGTTTTGTTTGTATGTACTTGGGGAAAACACCGTCCCTTAGCCTCGTCTGCCAGATGGCAACGTAAACCGGGCGTTCCCGTGTATTGGAGTTATCTTTAGAGCATGTTAGAGAACCATAGGACTCTATTTGTTAGTAAGAGTAGGACCGGTTCCCAGATTCCTATGTATCCTTCCCCTCTCTCTGGGCTGGCTCTAAATAACCTATAGTGTTTGATGGATCGTTAAACAACATTCATTACTACAGAGAGTTTATAGTCTAATAGCATTTTTGGAATTGACATTGTAGTCTATATCCAGCCATCAACAGGCACATTTTACAACATACGTACACCATTTATAAACCTACTGACAAAGAGGTATATATTAAACTTACATATTTTGAGAATCAGAACTAAAGACATTTTATTAACGGCTTTAACAAGCCAGGCTAAACCCCAAAATTGGATCGTTGAATTGAGAGTAACACAATTCATTTTACGCATATTAAATCACAGATATTTTCAGAATCCGGGAATAAACCAATACTTTTCATCGGCGTTTATGACCTGAGCACCTGGATCAAGTTTTGATAAACATTTTTTTATTGTAATTTTGCCCTTATTTGGCACGTTCGTTTCTTTAACATTGCTGTTGACCAGCATTAGTCCATTGAGCAGGTGAAGGCCAGGCCTGATGAAATTGCTGTCTTTTTTCTATTCAAACCAGGATGTCATATGGTCTCTATGCAAGAAGTTTGAAGACTGTGATTGTGTCTTAGCAATTGAACTGTTAACTAGAAGAAGTCCATAAAGTTGGTCAAGGAAATTTGAAGACCGGTCTTATAGAGCCCTAAATACTTATTTTGGTTTTGTTGCTGTTTAAGTAATTTTTGCGCTAAAATTCAGGTAATATACAATTCATTTTGGATACAAACAATTCCTTTTGGATACAATACTAACAGTTCTTTTTGGATAAAATACATACAGTTCATTTTGGATACATACAATTCCTTTTGGATACAATACATACAGTTCCTTTTGGATACATACAGGTCCTTTTTGATACATACAGTTCATTTTTCATTACAAGAATTGGGTGATCTTCTTACCTCACAAAGTCCGCCTTCTTTTCAATAAGTTTGCGAGGACTAAAATTCACATTGATGATTCCCACATGGTTTGGCTGGAATAACAACAGTTATCTAGCACACGTCCAATAGACACCTTTCTGACAAAGGTGTACACACAATAATAGTCAGGCATTTATGTAACAATCAATTTTATTGGCCAAATTTTAAGGTGACTTAGAATTTAGTTATGCTTTAAGTCAAAACAGCATGATGGCTTCAAAAAATCTGAAGTAATGAAAGAATGCATCTTCTTTCTTTGTTTTACCCATATTGCCAAAGTTGATAAAGAGTTATGTTATTGAATTTTGACTAGCAAATATGTCTATGGAACTGAATGCCCCGCTTAGGGTTATCAGCCACACAGAAAATGGGTTTTTATTCTCACAAAAAGGTAAGTCACTGAAGATACTGTTATATTACAATTATGCAAATATATTACATTTCTTGCAAGATTTTCGAGCTCTATAGATGGAAAAGTGATAATAACTACCAGGAAATATTTCCCACTAGCCCAATGTTTTGGTATTTCATATTACTTTATTTTATTACATTTTCATCGGTGAAAGATTGGGATTTCTCAGTGAAAGAATATTCATAATCGCTAAATATTATTAACTAACTCCGAACACAAAAAAAACTAGCTGTGACGCTGAGTTATGACGACAACTTTCAATAAAACGAATACATTCGGTTAAAATCATGCTCAAACTGATTTGAAATGTAATAGATTATTTAACTGCTGTCAGTGCCCTCGATTCATATGTCCTGCAATGGAGTATACCTTTTCCCCCAAATTTTAAAAGTACCGGAATATAGTGTTGCCCCGCAACTGCCCGGATGTAATACGGTGTCGACATAAACACGTCGCACAACACCAAATCGTTAGAATATTAACAGCATTGAGATTCTACTGCATATGGTAGGTTATTTACATACATAAGGAATACAAAAAAGTAATAGATTTGAATACAACATTTTTTATAGAAATGGTTATATAAGTGATGCAAATTTTGTAGCAAAAAATTCCCCTTTCCTTTAAAATGGACTCAAAATTCCCCCGGCCCCATTCCCCCAATATAGAAAGAGGGCCCTGGCTGTGTTCGATTATAGGGAAATTCTTCACTCGATGGTAGACGTGTTTAGTTTTTCACTTACTCGCATACTCTCGTTCGTGAAAAAAACCACATGTCTCAGAATGCAGATGTTAAGTATGTAGGAAGCTTGAAAGCTGTATGGGTTTCGGTATCTGATTAAGGGACTTAATCAAAAACTTGAATAACTTTTAATGTAAATTAACAAGGTGCAAAAAAGTAGTTTAAGGTCATTCATACTGACCTACTTTTGGTAGGATTGTAATGCTGTCATATAAAAGTAACTAGTGCTGTCGCCTTTTACGGGCAACAAATATACCCCCGCTACCAGTCCCCCACATACCCCACCCTACCGTTTGGGTAAAGATTGAGTGGAATTGGATTTTCATGATCAGGTAATGGTAGCCTTGACCTTTGACCTACTGACCTCAAAACCAGTAGGGGCCATCTTTTCATCCAAGGCAGTCCTCCTATTAAGTTTCATGAGATTTGCTTAAGGGGGAGAGGAGTTATGGAACAGACGAGGTTTTCCATTATCGGGTCCCGATAACCTTGACCTTTGATATACTGACCTCAAAATCAATAGGGGTCGTCCTCTCACCACAGGCAGTTCACCTATGAAGTTTCATGAGATTTGCTTCAGGGGGAGAGGAGTTTGGTGCGGACAAGTTTTTTCATTATCGGCTCCCGGTGACCTTGACCTTTGACCTATGACATCAATAGAGGTCATCCTCTCACCACAGGCAGTGCACATATGAAGTTTCATGAGATTTGCCTCAGTGGGAAGGGAGTCATGGAGTGGACAATGTTCTCCATTATCGGTTCCCGGTGACCTTGACCTTTGACCTACCGACCTCAAAATCAATAGGGATCATCCTCTATCTAACCACAGGCAGTTCACCTTTGAAGTTTCATGAGATTTGCTTCAGGGGGAAAGGAGTTATGGAGCAGACAAGGTTGCATCTACAGACAGACAGACAGACAGACAGACGGACGGACGGACGGACGGACGGACGGACGGACGGACAAAGTGAAACCACTATACCCCACTAAAATTCGTCAAGCGTGGGTATAAACATGTGTGAAGTTTAAAAGCTCTACGGCTTTCAATTTCTGAGAAATGGACTAAACATAAAACTTTTTTTTTGTATGGATGTACAGACCAGAGTAACACTATTTGCCCACTCCACTTTTGCGGCAAGGCATAAAAAGTTATTTTTTTCTACACGGAGAGCACAAGATAACTTTGAGCCAACTAGATTATACAGGCAAACAAAGAAATCCAACGTAAAATTATTTGTTTGTCTTTTGTAAGGTGTTAAGATACAAATCATGTAAAAGGAAAACAGAACTGAATGTCCTGAAATGGACAACATAAATTTTAAATGCAACGCTAAGTTAATCTGAGAATTCCCATTTAAAAGTCAAACAAGAAAGGCTTAACTTCATTTAGGGTCGGCAACGTCACAAGGTGCTGAGATGAAGGATGAAGATTCCGATATATTTCACCATCGGGGAGCAAACCCACGCGGGCAGAGATCTGCAGCTCTTAAACATTCCTTAACTCTTCCTTTTACATGATTCTTAGCCTTGTCTAACACCAGTCTAAATCACATCATGAAAGTGGTAGGGCACCTTTTATTTGATTTTTTATTGCATTTTTTTTTATATAAATGCCAGTACCTATCATTTCGAAAATTTCAGTAAAATGATAAAACAGATTACAAGTGCTACAATATTCTTCATTTTGGCATCAAGCGCAAAGAATTCTGCCTTCAGTCAAATTTAAATGCTTGATGATACTTCAACATTTTTGTTTTGAACATAGCCACTAGTCGAACAACCGCCTTAGGGTTGAAGTTTATCTTTTTTTTCCAGCAAGTTGCAGTCAAAACTGTGTGTTTCTCGAAAGAAATATATTTTCTAAGTTTGGAAAAAATAAACAAGTGAAATATCGAAGAGTAAATAATTACCTTTTCATCTCGATTCATCAGATGGTGTTCACACAGCATGCGGATTCCGAGGCGTGATGTTAACGTCCGGTCCAGAAAATGGCGTATCATTTCTTCATCCTAGTAAAGGATATTTACATGTATAATAGTTGCGTTTCAACATAATCAGCAATTATCTTAACTTGCTTTTTTATAATAAGACTAGATAAACAAGAAATGTCACAGTAAGTGACAAATGTCTCTAAAGAGACCTTGATTTTGGAGCCACGGACCTGGGTTTTGTGTGCGACACGTCATCTAATTGTGGTGAGCACTTGTGCCAAGTTATTTGAAAATCTGTCAATGAATGTCAAGAGTTATTAACCGGACACAAAAGCACTTTGTTTTGACCTTTGACCTCTAAGTGTGACCTTGACCTTGGAGCCACGGACCAGGGTTTTGTGCGCGACACGTCGTCTTGTTGCGGTGAGCAATTGTGCCAAGTTATTTGAAAATCTGTCCATGAATGTCAGAGTTATTAACCGGACACGGTTGTACAGACAAACGAAGATCCGGACGGACGGACGGACGGGCTGACAGTGCAACAACTATATGCACCCGTTCGGGGGCATAAAAATTACATACAACAATCACACTTCTTTGGGTTTGTAAACAAAGGTTATCTTGGTCACTCTTTATTTACCAGGATGACATTCATGTTCACACGTTTTAATGTAAGACTTGTATGGTAACAAAAATATATAAGAAAGGGGAAATAATGATCCAACCAACATGTATAGAAAGAAAAAAACATTAAGAGAAAATCTTTGTTGCTTTTTCAAACTTGCAGACATTATATTTTTAACAACTTATCTTTCTGTGGCCATAACTTCAAAGAGAAGATGCAATACTATAAAGACATTTAATGATGACTGAAAACTCTTATCAAGGGAGGTGACTGCTCATGTACTTCTATGAAGAACAAACACCAATATCAGAGGAGTAGCATCCCTTAGTTTTAGTTCATGCGTGTACTCTCCCAACCCTTTTTGTGTCAGCCATTTGTCATGTTTTGGGACATCTCGCTTGACTCGCACCTTTATATGTTTCCTACACTCGGAAAATCCCTCGGCCATCAGCGTGACGACGTTTCTGTGCTCGTCCATCAAATTTCGTAACAACTCCGAGAAATTTTCCTCATCTTTTAGCGTCTGTATCTAAAGGCAAAAAAGTAAATACAGAGAAGGTAGTATTCTCATTTAAAAATACATTTAATAACAGTTTTTAGCACATTTATTTTTTTAAATAGGGGCTGGCGTGGCCTTGTAAAACTGAAACTGGAGGACCTGGGTTCAAGCCGCACAGGTGCCAATGAGTTTCGTCAGTTTGTTCTTTGGCAAGACACTTTCCGTCTGTCTCGTCTGTCAGATTGATTGATTGAATTGGATTTTATAGTCGTTCCAACAGCTAAGGTCATATGGCGACTTTCCAGCTTCCATTGGTGGAGGAAGACCCCAGGTGCCCCTCCGGGCAATTTTCATGCACGGGCGGGCACATGGGTAGAACCACCGACGTTCCGCAAGCCAGCTGGATAGCTTCCTCACATAAAAATTCCTAGTCGTCTGTCAGATGGGGACGTAAACTGGGTGCTCGCGTGTATCGGAGTCTATCCTCCGAGCACGTTAAACAACCACAGGAATCTATTCGTTAGTAAGAGTATGCCTACTACGTCATTGATGGCAAATAGGTATAAATAACGCGAACTCAAACTGTGAGTCATTACGTTACTGACGAGTACAAAACCTGTAAGAAACTTAGTTTAACTAAGTCAAGCCTTTATTAACAACCGATCAACCTTCAAAAAGTGTCTGATAATAAATACTCAAGAAAACTGCATCTCGTAGAAGAGATTTCGGTAATTTATTCTCCAATTTGTATAACTTCAATTCACTAACTGGCATTCTTCAGTGTCAATGATGACACATGCTTTGAGATGCATACGCAAAGGAATTTCACTGTGCGCGGAGAAGACCAGCTCAAATAAAATATTTAAAATTCATTTTAGAAAAAATGTAATATATAATTTAATAACCACAAGCTGTTCAGTTCAATTCATGACTTCCATGCATCCCAATAGACAAAATCGTGCAAGGCATTTTCACTCGAGATTTAATCCCGTATTCAAAAACTCATGGTATAAATTAAACTTTATATAATGTGCTGACGAGTTGTTATAAATATCTTTATATTTGCATAATATGTGTGTAACCAGTATTTTGCCATCTAAATAATTATCACAGGTAATGTGACATAATACAGGTGTTTGAACCTTTTTAGTATTCATGATATTGGGTGCTTTCTTTACCAAACAACAAGCATCAGTCTGTGTGCTAGCAAAAGAAGTTTATTATCTCATTAACTGGTAGTTATACATGCAAAATTGCACATAATTATATGTCTCGCCTGTACTGCACTTCGAAACACACCTAAATGACGTCTAAATGGGTGCAGCTGGTGCAGAGTTACATCACCAACATTTGCTTGATCTTCTGCATGTAATTTAAGGAAAACAGAAATAAATGTAAACAGGCAGATGTATCCATGGGACATGGATGCCCAATTTTTTAAATTGTCACATAAAAGAAAAAGTTTGATGTAAATATATATTTTTTTGCATTTGGCTCTAATAATAAATACAAGCAAGATACCAGCCACCATCAACTGATTTGTTTGTTTGTATGGTGTTTTACGTCATTTTCAACACAAGTAAGGTTATATATGACGGTCGACTTATTGTGGTGGAGGCAGACCACCCCCTTTTCCTGGGTAGAACCAGTACTGTACACCTCCTGCCATCCGTTAGAATCGACACTTCCTCACTTACAAGTCGAGCTCCCAGTGGAATTTGAACCCGCAGCAGTGAGAGGCGAAGGTTTACAACGCAACGTCGTTAACCGCTCGGTTGCGGAGACGAGAACTGAAAGATGTTTAACTGCTCATCAACACATAATATTTAATTGGAGACATCCATGAGAGGAGACTGATACATTGGAATCTGGAAACTGCTCTACTCTTACTAACAAACTCTACGCTTCTTTGACGAAAGATAGTCTTCAATACACGGGACTGCCCTCCGAATGACAATTCAAGGCTAAGGGAAAGTATCCTGTCCAAGAACACACCGATGACACTAAGCTGCGCTGGTGAGGTTTGAACCCCGGGTCCTCGGGATTTCAAGCCCACTCTCCATGCTCCAAGGACATATAATAGATGTGTAAGATGATACTTACTGAAGGGAATTCACACAGAACATGGAATGCATTCATGTACATCTCGTGCTGGAAATAGACAATAAACAATTTATTTAGAATTTTATCAAATTAGTGGGGGTGTTAATCAAATACCATCTACAGTATAGGGAATACTTTGGATTAGTTCTGGGGTAGGACCGCGATTTTCAAGAAAAAATAAGTTTGATTTTTCGAGATACAGTGGGGGAACAGAAATTGAAGACTGTGTGTGCAAATAGGCCTAATGGAGCATTTTAGGCAAAAAAAGTAATTTTTAGATGAATTTTTTTAATTAAATAAAATATGTATCCAAAACATTATTGAGAATGTAAGAAGGGGATTTTTTTTTTTTTACCCTGGATTAGGGAAATTTTCTCAGCCATAAGAGAGAAAAAAAATAGGCTATTTTGCTAGGCCCTGTTTATGAAGGAAAAAAACACGAGTCCTGGATATAATTATAGGCTACAGATATTTATATAGGAGTAACACACTTGTTTTGAATGCACACAAGAAAATGGCTAATTTTAGACTGTGTAATTATACTTGAGTGGAAAAAGTTCACCTATAAATAGTATCAGAAGTATTATATTGCCAAGTTATACTGTATATATACAAGATTTATCCCATATGTTGTGTTTATAATATACTGAGCAAAAGGAACTTCAGTTGCAAAATGTTGTCAATATCTTTGTGCGATTTTAAGCAAGGAAAGCTAATCCTCAATTCTAAAAGGAGAAAATAATGTTTCTTAGAAACCTGAGCATTTCAAGTTTTATTAAAAATCAACAACATGAATTCCATAGGATTTCCACTGAATCTATTCATTGTGTTGAGTTTTTGGTTAAAAAATAAAGCCCTCAGTTTATGCTGACGTTGTCCCACATTTATGCATTACATGATCATTGTTTTCCTTCAAATCAACAAAAATAATGAAAAAAATACATTTGCATACATGTGATATCTCCCGCCGGGAGCTAATTTCTCCTGGCATTTCATGGAATTTCCCGGCCTCCCGGCGGGAGCTCCATTTCTCCCGGTATTTTCGGCCGAGTTCCAAAATTTCGCTATTTGCGAATCCTTTTGGGTAATTGCTATGATTTATTGGATCAAGACCGAGTTTTCCGAATGATCTAGAAAATAAACACCAATACCGTCTATTCTATATCTGTAAAAACATTGCCCCTGGGCAGGTAATTAAAAGGATTAGCATGTCAGCTAATTAGTTTATTGTGTGGAAATAATGACTGGACTGTTTGTTTATGACACGTAAGTGGCGGGGATATCTGTAATGTCCAAGGGAGATTGATAGAATTGTACTGACTGTAAGTGGGATGGTAATTAACGAATTCAGCTTCGATTGATATTTGGTGTATTGCATTAAAATTAATATATAATTGAGGACAATTAAAGGACGACGATTTCAACTAATTGATTGCAGTTTGTCATGATTAGAGAAGTGTTTTGTCTGTGTATAAAATGGGAAGCATCTTCATTATGTGCTATGCTTAGTTTTGCTATGCTTAATTAAATGCTATACTTAATTATTAAATGCTATACTTAATTATATGCTATGCTAACATGACATAGACAGTATTGTATACATGTATAAAAATATCATGTTTTTATGCTGATTTACTCCCTTTATATCAGAAGAAAAAGCTACCGATACGCGTTAAAAATTCGAGAATAGAAACCTCCCTGGTTTTTGTCAATTCTCCCTGGAAAAAAAGTCAAATCTCCCAGGTAACCCTCCTAAAAATATCACATGTATGCATTTGTATTGTTTGGGGCGCTTGTTTCGGCCACAGGTGTTTTTGACTTTTAAAATAAAATTAATCTACTACCTAAATAAGTTGTATATCAGTGAAACAGACATTTTTAGTGGTAAATAAAAATACTACTTGTCAAAATTAGTTAAGAAATAAAAAGTTCATGTGCGAAAGTTGTTTTTGATGGGCATTTCTGCTGCAGGAAAAATTAGAAAAATTTTAGTTTTAGAATTTGTATTCAAAAATGGTTTTAAGTTGTTGGATATTAATAAATTAAGACACCCTGAAAGTTTTATAGCAAAATACAAAGTATTACTGAAGTTATTTGAAATTTCGTAATTTTCTATTTTCAACATTGGAATTTACATAGGAAAAGCCCCATCAAAAAATAATTTTGGCTGTAAAATATTTATTTCTCAACCGATTTTCAAAAGTAAAGTAGTTTTATTTACCACTAAAAATGCCAGTTCTAATGATATATAACTGATGTATGTATTATTTAAATTGCTCAAGTTACTGCAGAAAAAAAAAAATCATTTATTTTTAATTATTATTTTTTAGTTCCCAACAACAATACAGTATTAATACCTGTGTGTTGACATTGAAAGAAGAAAATCCAATCTGTGTTGCTGGGTTATAAGTTTCAGAGAATATCTCATTGGTATTTAATTAAAGAGCATCAGGTCTTACAAAGCACATGCAATAAATGTCACGGTTACAAGGTTAGTCAAATGACCTACTGCATTGACACATGATGCACTGCATGATCTGTATGTAGGTTAACAGCCAGATTCTTATTTAAAATTCACTTGACAGTGGGTCTGTTCACGGTTCTCCCATCCGAAAGCACCCTTGGTAACCATCGGCTACCATCGGTTGCCGTCGTTTGCCGATAGGTAGAACGTTGGTAACCAATCTTCCCGCGACTCTACACCTGAGCTAGTATCGTGGCCTTGTTGGTACCAAATGTTACCATCGGCGTAGGAGAACCCTGAACGAACCCAGTGAGCGTAGTAGGATAACTCAAGTACTGATTATTGGTTGTCAGGCTGGATAAAAATGTTTAAAAGGCAAAAACTGTTGTGCAATAACTTAATTCAAAGTACTCTGATCTACGTTTTTCTTGGTCTTTGTATATAGGATAGAGGCTATGAAGATTTCTCTTACTCTCTATCCGGCTTAGTGTTTACAATAGGTATCTATATAGGTCACACTCTGAATCATGAAGAGCACTGTAGGTAAAATATTCATGAATAAATAAATGGTGCAAGTATTTGAAATTCTGAGACATCTGATTGGTTTAAAAAGTAGAGTAAACACTATTCCTGGTTAAGCAGTTTTCTCCATGTCAATACAACACTTAAAAGCTGTCATCTGCACTGACTATAAGTGGTAATCAATTCTTAATCTTTACAATCACTGAACTCATATTTCTCCAAGTAACCATATGATAAGAATGAATGAATGGTGTTTTACAGCACGTCGACACATAAATAGGTCATATTGTGCAAAAACTGATGAAAGACGAAGAAATGAAGTAGCAATTGAAAATTAATATAAATGTATAAAGATGAAACTATTTACAAATCAGGGATGATAACTGTATATGTAAATCAACAAATGCCCGTTAAAGGGTATATAAATAACCATAACAGACAGATCCTGGATTTGAGATTGGGAGTGCGTTACTTTTTACCTACGATTTTATTGAGGGGATTGGGGGATTAAGTCCATAAACAACAACAACAAAAAATATACATTTTCAAATCAGATTGTTAGGGGCAAAGGCTTTTATTCTCCTCTTGGATGATCTGCCCTTGAACATTTTTATCCATCTTAGCCCATCATTATACTAACATCTCCATCACATCTCTGGGTCCTATCAAAAAATAATTGCAATTAGAGATGTGAAAATTGACAACTGTAATTATGGCAAAAATATCAAATCACTCACCAACTGAAGTATGGTCGGGTTACATCCAACAATGAAGGGAAGACCACGAAAGCCTGCTATCCTGTGGGCAATTCTGACTGGAAGTTCCTTGTGTAAGTATTGGGCACTGCGTAACAGATGGGTGCCATCTTGTGATTTGCCGGCATACAGGATTGTTGATGGTGTTAATCGGACAGACGGCTGGAAAAAAACAATAACACATTACCTAAATGAATATGAAAGTACACCAGTTGTTTAAGATTGGGATCGGCGACCATGATGGCGACCATGACGTTAACGAGAAAAGTCAGATTGGCTGATTATGACCACACTGCGAACTACAGCCCTCTGAGAGATATCAAGCACCTGCAAAATATTTACCTGACACAAGATCTTAATTATGTACACAAAAGTTTAAATTCATATTTTGAGTTTGGGCTCCGTAGGGAAGAACCGTGTTCTACCTGGGGATGTTTTCGAGGGCCACCTTAACCACTTACAGTGAAAACATCTTATTTAATTAAGTAGTCTGTATAAATGAGAAATGTACTTTGTTGGCACATATCCTTAAAAAAAATGTTTGCTTAATATGTGCACTTGTATTACCTGCAGAACAGTCACACTGAAGAACTGTAATTTAATACCTACATTGTTTACTTCATTGGTGCACTTGTATTACCTGCAGAACAGTCACACTGAAGAACTGTAATTTAATACCTACATTGTTTACTTCATTGGTGCACTTGTATTACCTGCAGAACAGTCACACTGAAAAACTGTAATTTAATACCTACATTGTTTACTTCATTGGTGCACTTGTATTACCTGCAGGACAGTCACACTGAAAAACTGTAATTTAATACCTACATTGTTTACTTCATCGGTGCACTTGTATTACCTGCAGAACGGTCACACTGAAGAACTATACCCATTATTATTGATATTATAAAATCATTAGTCATACATCTAGGGAGTAGGTAAACATTGGGAGATAACAGTTTCTGAGTCGATGATTGAATACACAGTCTAGCATCATAAGAATGATTTGTTTATTATTAATACCATTGTCAATATGAAAAGGTTAAGTAGAATACTAGATAACTGAGCCTTAAATAAATACGAATAATTTTATGAACATTTTTAATGCTATATGTGGCAAAAGTTTCAGTCCAATGGTCCAATTCTCGGATTATAGCGCCCACGCAGGACCCTCAAAATTCATTTAGGAACAAACTTGTTTGGGGGTGGGTGGGTGATGTGGAAAAAAGAGACGTTGGCGAAACTTTACAGGAATGTTGACCAGCAAGTGAAGATGCGCACCTGGGTTTTCCTTTTTATTATGGACAAAGAAACATTGAGTTATGGCCCTTGACTTAGTCAAAATAGGGACTGAAAAACTTGTGTCGCGCCCTCCTCCATTAATACGGTAGCCAAACGTTACAGGAATGTTGATACTACCCTATATATGCTGAACATCAAGCAAAGTCCCATTTTAAGAAGTCTTTGGTATGACCAGGCCGGGGACTGAACCAGCTACCTCCCGCATGAGAGGCAAACCCTCGCTCTACCACTAAACTACTGACGTGGTGTTGAAATATAATGTCCCGTTCTTAGGGTATGGTGCAAGTTTATTTTGTAGAGATATTTTAGGGCCAGTCCATTTTAATTCCAGGCATGTCCATTTTAATTTAGGGCCTGTCCATTTTCTTTCAGGCCTGTCCATTTTAATTCTGGATCTGTCTAGAAACAATCTTGGGGCACTGCAGTCTCCATTTAAAATAGCATGATAAAAATCTAGGTCAACTGAACGACCTAGTGTAAACTGCATGAAGCTGGTGTAAACTGCATGAAGCCTCTTAATGATCATGATTCAAGAGTAGATCTGCCTGTGTTAACAACATTTAAGACATATACCTACACCATGCTCAACTATTTTTAGCCAACGAATCCAGGATATGACCTGAATACCAGAAATGTCCTACTTCTTGATAGTTAATTTGTATGATGTTTTAGTCATTTTCAACACATGCAAGGTTATATATGACGGTCATTTTTTTTGTGGTGGAGGCAGACCACCCACTTTTCCTGGGTAGAACCAGTACTGTACACCTCCCACCATCCGTAAGACAAGACACTTCCTCACTTATAAGTCGAGCTCCCAGTGGGATTCGAACCCGCAGTGGCGAGAGGCGAAGGTTTACAACGCAACGTCGTTAACCGTTCGGCCATGGAGACGCTTGATTGTTAAGAACAGAGGTGTACATATGTATTGTTCAAAATAGAGGCGAGGGCTGGCATGGCGCAGTCGGTAGCACGGCGGATTTGTAACCGGAGGTCCCGGGTTCAATCATCCGTGGTGCCACAGAGTTTGTCGGTGTGTTCTTGGGCAAGACACTTTCCCTTAGCCTCGTCCGTCGGATGGGGATGTAAACCGGGCGGTCCCGTGTATCAGTCTATCCTCCGAGCACGTTAAAGAACCATAGGATCTATTCGATAATAAGAGTAGGGCATGGTTCCTATGTATCCTTCCCCTCTCTCTGGGGTGGCTCTAAATAACCTATACTGTGTTGATGAGCCGTTAAACAACATTCAATTTAATTTCAAATAGAGGCCCTGTTAGGGCAATTTTACCATCGCATGTTACCATCGACTAGGTCAATGGTAAGATGCGATGGTCGATGGTAAGATGCGATGGTCAATGGTAAGATGCGATGGTCAATGGTAAGATGCGATGGACCATCGCATCTTACCATTGACCATCACATCTTACCATCACATCTTACCATCGACCATCACATCTTACCATCGCATCTTACCATCGACCATCGCATCTTACCATCGACATAGACATAGACATTTTTCTACGGTAATCGTGAGATCTTGATCAGCATGAAAACTGATAAGTCAATGGTAAGATGCGATGGTAAGATGCGATGGTCGATGGTAAGATGTGATGGTCGAGGGTAAGATGTGATGGTCGATGGTAAGATGCGATGGTGAATGATCGCATCTTACCATCGACCATCGCATCTTACCATTGACCAATGCATCTTACCATCGCATCTTACCATCGACCATCGACGTAAGATGCGATGGTAACATGGCCCTAACCGGACACCGTACCCAATAGAGAAAAACAAGATTCTTTCATGGGTATCAGATTCTGGTAAAGAGGGAAATACCAACACAAGGAATAATTGTTTTTTATCGGAGCCGAGGTTCGGATCTGCCAAGGTTCCGATTAAAACAATTATACCGAGGATTGGAATTCCCCATATGAACCTGTTACCCATGATTGATTCTTCTTTTTGCATATCAGACATTGTGTGCTTTGACGTCGCCTATTACTAATGCCAATTACTAACATTTTGCATGTTTTTTTTGCACAATGATGTCACGTCGTTGGTGATGCAAGTGACATTTATACCCCCATGTGTAAGATCAGGCTTTCCATCATCCATGTCCGGCGTGCAAGAATTAAGTGTCCTTGATGATACACACTTCATGGGCGGATTTAGGGGGGGGCGGAAGCGGCGTACGCCCCCCCTAAAATCGACCAAGGTAAGTTTTTTTACATGTATGTCCATGTTACTGTAGATACAATATCAAACAATTTCGATGCAAGCCCTCAGTATAAATTTTTTTAATGCTCGCTTCGCTCGCTCGACGCATAATAACTAATGAGTGGTTTAATTAACACATTGTTAAATCCTTTTATTTGAAAACGGACTTTTTTTATTCATACATGTATGTCCATGTTACTGTAGATAAAATATCAAACAATTTCGATGCACGCCCTCAGTATAAAAAAAATTCTCGCTCGCTCGACGCATAATGTCTAATGAGTGGTTTAATTAACACATTGTATACTACTTTTATTTGAAAACGCACTTATTTACCCTATCAATGCACTACCGCAACCGTTTTATGAGGCTATAAACGGACCCGAAAATTGACCAAAATCTTACGCCCCCCCTAAGCTGAAATCCTGGATCCGCCCCTGCACTTGTCAAGTAAGAATTAAAAGTGCAAAGTTGTGGAGGCATGTGCTAAAAAGCTGAGTGGAGCTGTGGAGTGTAGTCGACTCAAAAATGGTAACATTGACTCCAAAAAGGGGTGGTGGAGTGGAAATGTGGAGTGGAGTGTAATGACTCCAAAATCCGTACAAGACAGAAAAAACATGAATAGCTGAGCAGGCCATAAATTTAGATACATCTCTAAATCTATAGGCTTAAATTCTATAACAAAAAGATACCTTCTCAATAAATTTTCCTGCTTTACAGAGAGACCGTGAGGTGATGTACATAACTTCTAATTATAATTTTGTTTGTGTCAATCAATTAACATGATGCCAGTACTTAGATATCTCCGTCCTATTGTTGATGTCGGAGTATATTGGCATATTCATCATATATGCATTGCTGTACCTGTAATTCTGTATTGTGGGTTATAATTTCATCATATATGCATTGCTGTACCTGTAATTTTGTATTGTGGGTTATAATTTCATCATATATGCATTGCTGTACCTGTAATTTTGTATTGTGGGTTATAATTTCATCATATATGCATTGCTGTACCTGTAATTTTGTATTGTGGGTTATATTATATAGGTATAGTATTTGTTTGATTGGTTCAAATGGATAAATGATTGACAACTGGCGACATGTTAATTGTCAATGTGTTTGAATCAAGCACAAATCAGTTGGTGATTTTAGAAAATATATACTACGTTCACTTTCAATTTATAAGATTGGTAATGATGAATATCTGCGAGAAAAATAAATATGGTCAGTGTTTGTTCAGACGGCAGAATAGCTATTTTCTATTGATGAACACCAGATGCATGCACAATTAGCTCCATGTAACACCCAACGCGTACACATATTTATCTCCACTTACCGAAATTTGAAGTTTATTCGAAATTAGATGCTATTTCTTTTCACCAGAAAGTATTAATTAAGTATTATCAAAAATTGTTCACATCTCAATGAAAAGGTAGGTAAAATTTGAAATGTTTTTGTTTGAGAATAACAATCGTCTGTGTATTTCTGCGCTTTTAAAGACTCATTACGTGTTCCCACCTTAATTCCATTAAACGATGGGAAAGCTTATATACGCAGAATTTTACAACGAATATTTCGACACTTTTGACTGTAATAATGTGATAACCTGTTTGAAATTACTTGTTACATGTTTTAATTTTACAATATGCAAACTTTTTAAGCCAGAATTAAGGATTTATTTCATACCCCAGCCGACCCCGTTTTCGCTTCTTGGAGAAGGGGTTGGATGGGGTATGAAAGTTAATGTCATACGTTCAGAGTTGAACGTTTATATTTCATTAAAACAATGCCACGTTTATAAACTATTAAACTAATTAGTAAAATGCATATTAAACAATGGTCTTCTGTTTTAAAGTGTCCTGTTATTTGTAACAGAAACACGTAATTTAACTGGGGCGGTCTTATATCGAGGAAAACTGAAAACATCACAGGGAAACTTTCAGGTTGTAACATATCCATCAACTTGTATGTGTTTTACATGCATGTGATAAATAGAATCTAACAATATCTTCCTTTTGGACTAAAATTAATGTTCATACAGGTTAAACTTTAATCTATGTTCCTAAAAAGTCATGCTTAACTTTTTTTGTTCAGTATATAATGGTAAACATGTCCTACATTATTTTTTGTTCAGTGTATAATGGTAAACATGTTGTCCTACATTATAATTACACAGTAACAAATATAATCAAGGTAGGTAATTCTAATGTAGTTGTTTACAGGCAGATTAAGATGATGCAGAATACTACTCCCATGCTTCTGGTTTCACCGGATGACCTCGCACAAGAAGCGCAAATGAAAAACATCTCTCTTAATCTAGAGCAGTATACATTAAAATGATTTAAAAACACCAAAATGATTTAAAGCTATAGACACAATATTTAGATTGCCTGCCTTTTTGTTTGTGATTTCATTTCACCAACACATGGGGAATTCAGGGATTTAAAGGGATCTGTCCATAAGTAAAGCACACCTGAGCATAAGCATTTTTATTCAGTGAAATGAATACATGGAAACATGAGCATAGACCCAGATAAGTATGAAGTAATAAATTTGTTAAATAAATTTTTTAATTAGATTTTTTTTTTTTATTTATGGTATAGATTGTAAACATTGTGGGTCCACTTTATTTACATTTGTGTTGCTCATGTGGTATCCATTAGCGCATTAGGGTTTCACTACAGTATGCAATGCATCATCTAACTGAACCGTGTAGCTCATCCACATGTATAATTTTAGTGTGGACTTAAGTTTATTTCAAGTTCAATCCAACAAAGTGTATTTAATTAAATATATTAATCCAATTTAGTAAATAGTCAACAACGGTAGATGTGTAATGTTTGTCAACGTTTGTTTGAATGGTGCTTTACATCATTTTAGGCCATAAATATATAGAGTTTAATTAACATTGTTGAAGTGATACGGGAAATAATTCCCGAGTGAGAAAGATTCTTGCGATATAGAAATGAGTGCGTTTTGCACGAGTCTCTATATCGCAAGAATATTTCTCACGAGTGAATTATTTTCCGTATCACGACAAAAATGTTAATAAAACTATATAATATATATTCTGTGATGAATTTCTTTCCAATCCTCTTTTGACACAAGTATTCCTTCTTCTGTCACTCCTTTGGCGACAGCGCGGAGTAATATCATGACGTCAATTTGTGACGTCTATCGTTTAGTTCATAACATTTGGCTTCTGTGCTATCTTGCACACTAGGCGAGATAGCACATTAGAGGAAGGGATATGTTACAGATTTTCTCAAACTGGGAAATTTCTATAATTCATCACAGAATATATAATATATGATGGGGTTGTTTTTGTTTGAGGCAGACCACCCCATGTTTCCTAGGTAGAACCAGTACCGTATACCTCCTGCCATCCGTAAGAATCAACACTTTCTCACTTATAAGTTGAGCTCCCAGTGGGATTCTAACCCGCAACGATGAGAAGCGAGAAAGTTTACAACGCAATGTTGTAAACCCCTTGGCCACGGATGCACTATGCAATTTTCCAGAAAAAAAAGGTTAACTCTTGGGAATTGAAAACACGGCTTTCTGATATTAACAGTCAGGCATTCTAACCTCTGAGCTTATATAACACGGCTGGAAATCAGTGGAGCTACCTGACCTCCGTTTGGAGGTATATGCAAAATTGCTCCAGCGCCACTTCCGAGGTAGTTCCAGCGCCAAAAATACAAGTAAACAAGGTGGGTATGCTTTGCTATTTCTTCTTTATTTTCTTTATTTGCCTTGATATCTTTTTTCTTTCATGCAAACAATGGGTTGTTAGTACACTATTAAACTAATTAGTAAAATGCATGTCAAACAATGGCCTTCTGCTTTTATCTGTCCCATAATTTGTAACAGGAACCAGTACTTTGAAGGGGGCGGTCTTATATCGTAGTAAACTGACAACATCCCAAAGAAACTTTCATGTTGTATCATCGACTTGTATGTGTTTTATGTGATAAATAGAATCTCACAATATCTTGCTTAAAAATAATGTCTACCGACATACCCTATTTTTTTTAGAGCATGCAATAGGAAACACACCTATTTTTCTTTTTGGCTTATGCATAATGAAGACAACCATATTTTATATCTTTCTATTTATTTTTGTTTGTATCATTTTATTTTCATTGTGTAATCAATAAATTTGCCATATTGTGCATGCCCATTGTGCGCCCTTTAATATTGGTAATATTAAGCACTATTCCATTATATAGAACATATATTTAGTGATATTTATTTAAACGAAAAATAACTTATAGAAGTTTGTCTGACCCTACACATTCAGATGAAATACCAACATTTAAACTAGAAAAGTGTAAACAGGAAACGGATGCCCCACTGAAAACAATCAGCGAAAAAGTTATGAAAAAAGGGTGGTAACAGGTAATACATGGTAGAATTTGGTGCTGAATCAATATGAACATCTAAGCATGATATAAAATGATTGATAGTATTTTGACATGCACACAGCTAAACAAGAGGTATCAGTGATCTTCGCCATGTGGAATGTGTCTGTGCATATGAGTTATTATAGTTTACTTGATTAACTGAGCTTCTAATTCCTAAAGGTTTCATAATGTTCTAACATAAAACAAAACAATGTGACTCTAAAGTTCAATCTTTAATGGTTTTCACCTCTTTTTTAGGTAGTAAACATTTATGATTTGAAGACCACGTTAACTTGGAAGTTCACAGCACAAGTTTGGACCATTAAGAAAATATTTGACTCCAAGTTTTTTAATTTGTGCATTTGCTAAAAACAAAATGCCATTCTATAAAAAAAAAAACAAGAGGCCATATGGAGTCTTTGATGGGAAACACGCCAACAATATGCACAACTAGAGTTATTATAGTTTACTTGATTAACTGAGCTTCCAATTCCTAAAGGTTTCATAATGTTCTAACATAATTTCTATTTTAAAACAAAACAATGTGACTCTCAAAAGCTTTATCAATGGTTTTCACCTCTTTTTTAGGTAGTAAACATTTATGATTTGAAGATCTTTTTTTTTATGATATTCATAATTTTGATCAAAATAAAATGACCAATCAGTGACCAGAAATTTGACACACCTCTAAATTCTGGTAGTTGACAGGAAGACAGACTTGGTGGTCAGCTAAGTTTACGGTTAAAATGAAGATATTTACATTTGTGATTATTTTAAAACCCTGCATATTTCATGCACATTAAATTTTATGCAACTTTGTGTCTTTCACAAATCTTGAAAAGTATCATCTCTTTACTCTGACAAAGGTTTTTATTTTACTATAGAACCTAAGGATAAATTCTGAGTATTAAACACTAATTTTATCACCTAGTGAAAATAAGGTAAAATCTCAACATTTTGGCAATGGAGAATTTTGAGAATTAATAAGTTTGTGCTGATATTTGCACCTTATTGCCAATAGTATACACATGTTGACCAGTGACATCACCATTCACATGCAAATTGCCAACCAGATAGCCGTTGGTCATTTTGACAATAGAAACCGTACACTGACCAAAACATGGTTGATTAGCACATCTAACTAACAATTTTGTAAACAGTCAACATTCGTATATTGGCCCTTTCGCGAATAGACCTATGACCTGCATAAAGCAGGGCTGATGGGGTCATTGTCGTACCGGGTACTACAGAAAGGCACCCGGGGTACATTTATGTATACAGAAACGTACCCGAAAATCATCGAAATCCAGAAAAGGCCCCCACATATACATAAATGTACCCGAGACAAAATACAATGTCGTAAAACGCGGCCGTAACGCGTTCTGTTACTTCACGGAAACGAAACTTTCATTGTTTACACAGTTTAATCGATTCACTTTTTAAAAGACGCTCGCAGTTGCCTCCGCCTTAAAAGAATGACTCTACTTGATTGACGAGCTGCATATTGCGCGGGGTTTGGTAATTTACAACTTCCGGTTTTACGACAATTACGTTCTGTATTTTATTACTAACGGTGGCAGCCTAAATATGTTTTGATGAACAATAGAGCAATAGTTAATGATAAATACTATTGTTTAAGTAGTTGTTTTATCAAGTTCTAAATTGTTTCAATTCCGCCAATGAGATCTTGTTTGTTCGGGTACGTTTCTGTATAATTGGGGGCCGTTCTGGAATTCAAAGATTTTCGGGTACGTTTCTGTATACATAAATGTACCCCGGGTACCTTTCTGTAGTACCCGATACGACAATGACCCCATCAGCTAAGGTAGGTCGAGTGTGCAGCTTGACATCTGCACATTCTGGCAAGGTATCTGAAGGCGTCATGCAATGCCTGCATAATAAGCACCATATTTCAATTGCCTAAACCTTAAATACCACACATGCATGCACAAACCTTGCCAAAGATCTATTTTTTTTGTAACAACAATATATTTTCTCCGACATGTTCAATGTTTTCCCTTCAAAATCTCTCTCTCATCTGAATTCTCTTTCTTTATTTCTTAGGTCAGTTTTATGCATGCACTCGAGTGGGGGAAAAACAACCGGTGATGGGGGTAGACTGCTGATCAATGATAATTACAAATGTGTATTGACTGCTTATCAATGATATTTACAAATGTGTATTATATACAAAACATAAAAAAATAATATTTTTTTTGAAGAAGTGGTTACCTTTGCAGCCGCTATGTCTATTGCACTCTGGTTATAATATGATGTAACAGATCTTGATCGTTCACGTGATTCACTATCTACTGTAGCTCGTTTGAAGAATTCTTCAGAGAAACTTCGACTAGATGTCACCAATCTCACTGACCGCGCCGATCGTGACACCGACCAGCTGATCGAAGAAAACATGATGGTGGCGTGACCACTTACTCGCTCTCAAAGGCAAGGGGAAACTATCGAATAATCAAGACGTACGTTTATCCTTTCTAAAATTTACACATTCAAGAAACCGTTTATGTCTATAAAGAGAGTAAAACCTTAGACAAACTGGTCGAAATTGACCCATAACTTGGTGAACCTGCAACTGTTTCGTCTTTTGTCAGTGCTAGCGACCTCGTCCCTTGTACGAAAACACTAGAAGGTTTCCGAATTTTATAACTGGTTCCCGACGCTTTTGAGAACTCCGATAAAAACCAATGAGATGGAAATGGTGCGCCATCAACCAAGCGTCACGGCCTATTTACTGATCGTTTCACGTGTCAAACAGTGATTCACGTGTCAAAACAGTAAAACGAAAGTAGGCGTACGAGACGAGAGGAGCTAGTGGGCAGGTACCGTAATGTTTTGGGGGTGACGCGCGCACCATTCCAAAATAATCGACCCTTATTAGGAGGCAGGGTGGTAGGCTATCCTATATTGACGGGTGGGATTAAAATCCGAGATGTAGGATTATGCCCATCTAGCAGTAACGATCATGCCAAAATATTAGCCTAATAAATTGGCTCCTATGCATTTTTTTTTTTTTATTAATTCTGACGTTCTATGTACCAATACGAAAAATTTCAAAAGAGCATTAAACGTGTATTTTAACACACTACAAAACAATGGTATGCCCCCTGGCAGGTGGAATATGCTTCAACTGTCTGGAGCCCGCATACCCAGTCCAACATAAATAAAGTTGAAATGGTCCAAAGAAGAGCGGCCCGGTGGGTAAACCTTAAGTACTCCCCATATGATAACGTAACAACTATGCTAAAACATTTAGATTGGCGGTCGCTGGACGACAGACGTGTAGATGCACGTCTCGTTCTTTAAAATTGTCCATAACCTCATTGCCGTACCAATCGTATATTAACCATCCTGTGAGACTGGCAAGATATATGCATCCTATGACGTATAATCAGCTTCAAACCAACTGCCAGTTATTACTTTTTCCCAACGACACATTGGAATGACCAGCCCCATAAATAGTTGAAATGCCCAACCATTCAAGAAGGCCATCCATGCACAATATTATTCCGAACCCAAAATGAAAACGCTGTTTTTATCCCTTTTAATCTAGTTCTTTTTAAATACTTCACTATCACATTTTTTCTTGTTCTCAATATCACTTTCACGCTTCTATCGCGCTTTTACTTTTTCTTCTAACCATGTACAGACGCCCAGCTACTCATCTTTGCAATGGGTGCAGTAGGATATTTAGACAGACAGACAGATGACACAGACAGACAGACAGACAGACAGACAGACATACAGGATTTGAGATTGGGAGTGGAGAGAGGGGGATGTAACCACAGTAATTAGGTCTGTGGCATAACATATTTTAGTTGAGTTTGGAATCGAAAAAAACTAGCATAATACCTTGAGCTTAGAGGGGAACAGAGTATGCACAGAGAGAGAGAGAGGGGACAGAGTATGCAGAGAATCTCTCCCCCCCCCCCCCCCCCACCCCCCCCCACCCACGAAAAAAACTAGCATAATATTGAGCTTTTTAGAATCAACATAGCTGTATATGTTCCTTTAACTGACAATGTTCAGAGAAAGGAGAGAGAGAGAGAGGGGGCAGAGTATGCAGAGTATATCCCCCCCCCACACACACACACACCCACACCACACACACTGGTACACACAACAAACAATTTGAAGAAAAAAACGGTTACCACACAAAAACCACTTTTTCCTTATATAATGTATGTTTTGGTGTAATTGAGTGTGGATAACATTGTTTGTTTTTTGCTTGTCAAAAAGTTTGGTCCACCATATAATTGTTTGGCCCCACCACATTCAGCCCCACCCTCCCCCCACCCCCAATAATTGAAACCTACATTTTTTGATTGCCAAATATATTTTTCAAAAAGTTTGGCACACCTAATAATTGAAACGTTCCTACGCCCATAATGATTGAGTTTTCAGTGTGAACAGTGATTTTAATAAGAAGTTTATTTGTCTCTGGTGTAAATAAAGATTAAACCTCAATCTGAAAGTTATTATTATATTGTTTCATCTTTTGCAGTTAACAGACAATAAAAGGTATTATGGCTGCCAATTTGGAACAGTTGGTAACACACTCCGGGGGCTGTCACTGCGGGGCTTTAAGATATCAAGTGGAGGCTCCAGTCAACTTACATGTTTACGAATGCAAGTGAGTGTCTCAAGTTCTCCCCAAAAACCATCGAGATATTCACAGAGCTTTGTTACAGAAATTATACAGTTAAAATTCAGAAGTTTAGTTCTCAGACAGACAGCATTAACGAGGCAGCAACACTACCTTGATACTATAAAAGGCACTATCCTTTGCATCGGTCATAAATATCTATGTAATATTTTATACAAAGACGAAATTGTTTGCTGACTAGGGAGTATAAATAAAAGTCAGCTGTATGAGGCCGACCATAAAAAATTGACAAAATTGTTTGCTGACAAGGGAGTATAATTAAAAGTTAGCTGTATGGGGGCCGACCATAAAAAATTGTCGGTTTGCTGTTTCCCTACCTATTTATGAAATCCTGGGTCGAAGCAAACAAATATTTTTTAAGGATGGCCTGGAGTGTCAGTAGCAGTGTGATTATTAGCCTTTATATGCATTAATTACCTACATCAAAACTGAGGCCTTATAAGGGGGTCCCAAAGGGGGGGGGGGGGGGGGGGGGGGGGTGTTCACGTGATCACGTAAAATAAAAACAAGGATCACGTCTTCACGTGAAAATAGCAGAACTTTCACATTTCACGTTAAATGTGGATGAGCAGACGTGAAGCACTATAGGCTCGAGCTTCTCTAGTACAATGTGTGGGTTGCAACAACAACAAAAAAAACAACAACAAAAAACATACACACAATCACACGCAAACTTGAGCCGTCAGATGTATTCTGAGGCTTTCAAATTGACAACAGCATTCTGGCATCTCATGTGGTATAAAAGTTATGACAAAAAGAGAACATTTCACATACCTGGGAGGAGGAGAGGGACACTAAAAAGACTGAAAAGGACTAAAAATTCACGTTTCACGTCACCATATCACGCGATCACTTTTTACCAAGACCAAAATCACGGATCACGCTGATATAATTTTCACGCAATCACGCAAAAATATTGTTTGTTTCACGTGTCACGTTTTTACAAACACCCCGATCACGTTTTCACGCAAAACCCCTTTGGGACCCTCTTATAATATACACATCTCCGTACCTAGATATTTTCCATCACATAGGTAAATGTCGACAACATAACGGTCATCTTTTATGCTATTTAATCTTTTAAAAAGATTAAATAGCATAAAAGATGCCCGTTATGTTTTAGTCGTTATTTCAGGCAGGGTTCTTATACATGTATATACCGTATACCCCTTTAATAAACGGCCCGACCTCCTTTAAGGGGCAATATTACATATTATGAGGTATAGCTTATCTAGAGAAAATTTACACTTGCCAGTAGCTGACTTGAAGGTTAACTTTAATTTAGAAAAATACACTTCCCCCACCCCAAGGCAGCCAAGCATTTTAGAAGTATAACATGTTGTTTTTTTGTTAAGTCCTTGTATAATATAACGCCTCACTTTTGTAAAATACAATGCCCCCGGCAGGGAGTACGTTATAGGGAGAAGAAACGGGTTCATAAACGCTCTAGTTTATCGATTTATGTTGTCGCGCTAGAACGCCGCCATTTACTATTTTATCGATACAGGTAAATCGATCGTAAGCGCGTTACATTTGAAAAGTTAAAATTTCAGCCAACATCTCAATTAGGCAGTTTTTTGCAGCCCCTTTTTACGGCTTTCTGTTATAAACCACATTACGAAATTACATTCTTGACAAAGATAAATATGTCTACAATTCACTTTTTTGTTATTATTAATGCCTAATATAACCCATACTTCGTATCTCGTTTGCAATAGCTCCACACCATTTTTAATTCTATAAAATTAAAAATTTAGCTGATATCTCAAAAGGCACATTTTCATCACCTCTTTTTAGGCTTTGTCTTATAATAACCACCATAAAATTACCTTCTTGACAAAGATAAATATGTTTACTATTCACTTTTTGTTATTATTAATGCCTAAATAACCCGTAGTCTCGTATCTCGTTTGCAATAGCTATACACTGTCACCATTTTTTATTTGGCGCAGAGTGGTCTGGTAAAATGTGCTTTTAAACATGCAAACAAATACACGCTCTGTATCAGAGGACACAATGTGAATAAATAATACTTATGTTTACATTTAGCACCTTTATTGAGTGTGAAAAACAGCAAATTCTTATAAATGATTACACTTACACACTCGCGAAACAACCGGAAGTAGTCATTTTCACGGAGTAGTGAAACACATGCGCGACAACATAAATCGGCAAAACGAGCCCGTTTCTCCTCCCTGTAACGTACTCCCTGCCCCCGGGGAAGTTTGGACGGGTATACGGTAGTATAAGAAGCCAGTTTCAGGCTAAAGATACCTGTTATTGAAATTATCACAATTTTAAGCATAGATTATGTCACTGTCACAGATTTGAATATCACTAGACATACAAACCTCGAATTATTAGCTGCTTGCATATTTTTGATATGATTCTCATAGCATACTGTTAAACAGTACACTGATATAAGGGAAGTAAAACTTATATAATAAAGACTTCAGTCATGTATGAATTACTTCCCCTACTAAATATTCCACTTGTTGCAGTTGCAGTATATGTCAGAAGAAGCAGAACCATCACTTTATTGTGCCGGCATCCAGATTTAAACTTCTCCAGGTAAGATGCAACAGGTGGCACTCAAATTATATATATTTTTAGAGTTTGTCAAACTGTTCTGTAATTTTACTGTCACTCCTCCAAAACTAATCGGTCTTCAACTTCCTGCCAAATCCGTTGGTGAAAACTTAAATTTGGAACAAAACATGTATTTTTGCCCAGATTTTTTTTATTTTTTTATCAGACCTTAGTTTACATAGACTATAGGGAAAATAAATTTGGACTCAAGTTATTTTGTCCAATTGTGCAAGTCAGTACATGTCGGAATACATGGCTGTCAAGGCCCAGTGTAAGTCAAGCGTGAGATTGGGCCCACGGGACGGTTGCTCATTTGTTAGGGGGTCAGTGGAGTGAAGCCCGCTAAAGTTCGAGACGGTCTGTGTTTGAATTCATGAATTTTAGCTAAGAGGTAAACTCGTAATACTGTTCATACGATCATACATCGTAATTTTATTAATTTAAGTCGCACAAAATACGGAATCCTGGTTGAACTATAGATATCTACTAAATTGTATTGATTTTTGGTATAAAATATACTACATTGTATTTAAAAATCGCAGACAAAAAAATTTTGGTTAAATTTTCATAATGCGTGAGAATGTAAAATTTACGCGTGTGAGCGTGATTTGAAGTAAAAAATGCCTGTGCGTGAGACTTGACAGTTATGATAATATTGAGGCTTACTCTTATTTAAGTAGCTGTCCCACCAACAACAGCCAAATTTTACATCCATATGTACATTGTTTCTAAACCCACTGATGGCGAGGTATATATATATATAACTAACGGTACATATTTTGAGAATTCAAACTCTATAGACACAATATAAACGGTTTTAACCAGCCAGGCCAAACCCCGAAACTGGAGCATTGAATTAAAGATGAACATGGTCCTAAATCAACAAATCCGCTGTTGATATGTTTTTAATTATTAAATGTCATTATAAATACGATGTTTACTATGTTATTGATGTATGCTTATAGTGGGGCAGATTGGTGACATATATTGGTAAAATTGTGCATTTTGTGATAAAAGCACCAAACTTGACACATAGCTAGACAATACTCTGCTAAACATTTCTGGCTATGGACCCACGTCAGATTTTGAAAAATGGCCGCCATTTTCAAAATGGCCGCCAAATATTCCATAAAGAATTAATGAAGCCCATAATTAATTTATTTCATCAAAACCTGTTATTGTTAATACACTAAATTCAGAACATTGATAGACAATAAAATATGCCATATAATTTGGGTCATTTTTTTCTTCAAAATGGCCATTTTTCTTCAAAATGGCCACCATTTTCAAAATGGCCGCCAAAACCCACTATTTTTTTAAATTTTATTTTTTTATAAAGCAATCAAAATGTTGATGTGTTTTACAAAGGGTGTTGTCTTAATATATTTATGTGTATGTCTATACTTCAATAAATAGTTGTTAGATACACCCCTATACTTCAGGGGTTAGGGGTTTTACACATGTATACATACTATGCAACTTTGAGACTAGTTTTGTCTCAGTTGTCTTTAGCCTTAAGCATTTCTGAAGTGTGTTTAAGTTTCAGTCTCATCTCTATTAGCGGCTTTTAGTATATAATAACTCGTAAGTATACATCCAGTGACTTGGTAAAACACTATTAAAGGTATACGCAACAATCTTGAATCATTTATCAAGCATCCAAATTGATTAATCCAATATCAGGTTAACTTTAAAACTTCTTGCATATACTTAAATACAATGCAGAATTTTTAATTGTTTGTGGTTATTGTATTACAAGTTTTAATATTGTATTGGTGCAATATATTCCCCAATAAGTAATATGTAAAACTAATTTGCTTTGAACTATTTACATAATTATAAAAACTGATTTTAAAACATGCATATAAAGTAACAAAACTAATGGGACGCCGCAGGTTATAAAAAAATCAAGCTTGCCGAGTCTTCTAAACTCTTGGAGAAAACATATCGGAAAGGATGCTTAAGCAATATTTTTCATCTCCAATTTATCGGAATTAAGATTTAATTACGACCTTAAATTACATTTGTTGATTTAAACAATATTAACAAGACACTATCAGAAAACAAAATCAAAAAGAAGTTTGTTATATACACAAATTCAAATGTAATAAGTGGTCATATCATTTGAACATTTTCAAAATGACAGCTAACATAAATGTAATCTTATCTTACTATCTATGATCTGAATGGTATACATTTTCTTAATCACAGTCACAGTACCCAACATCCCATTTTTAAAAGACTGTAAACATCATTTCTGCTTTAACACTTCGTTTTAAATTGCAACACACTTGTCTCTTTGACATCTACATTTAATAAATCCCTTGCAAACGCTGATGCCTGTGGTAGTGTTATCGAGAATGGCTTCAACATACCCTCTTCCAACCGCAGTCACCGGATGTAGGCATTTCAAAGGTGGACCTAAAGGCCATGTCTCCAACAATGTCCAATTACAACCTGTAAACAACTCGGTAGGTGTCCTTGAAAAGAGCTATATCAATTGGTGACATGGACTTGTTGTATCTTGGAACCATAGAATGTCAACCATTCTTTGCGACATCAACAGCACTTCCTTTTGTCGAACATGCACTTCCTGTTGTCATACATTTTCCAACAAGAACAAATTTTGGAATTGGAAAGCTTGTTCAACCTCAACATAGTATTGCCAGATTCTCCATGCACAGGTTTTACCTTTTTCAGCAAATGAAGATATTTCATTGCATCTAGTAAGTGTGAAAAGCAACTATTCGTCTTATTTTATATGAACTAATGAATAGGCAATACAGTGTGCAACGAATCACCTAAAGTGATTCCTAGCTCCTAAAACTAACACATAGCTCATCTAACTGTATTTACATTACCACTGCTATAACAAGTAATACAACGTCTGTGTCTACTGTATATAGCATAAGTTTATTGAAGTATTGTTTGCCACCTGCCACATGCATCACATGCATTGTATCGTATCATCTTAGTGAAATGATCGAGATCAGTCCTAGATTCTCGTTGTCTGATACAAGGCACATCTTCATCTCTGTTTTAATGAACGTGTTTTTAGTTTCTCTTCTAGCCGCAACCGATTGCTATGCCAGTTAGCCAGAGCTCTGATTTTGTTTTGCATGATAGCCGTCACATACTAAACATTCTGCAAGTGACATTCAAAAATGTGTAAAGGATCTTGTTGATCATAGTTACTAATGTTTTCCAAGCATTAAAATGCATTTTAAGGCAGCTCACATAGTCTGATTAAAATCCAAAAAAGTTTTCCAAAGTTAGAAAAGGCTGGTGAGACACCCTAATCTGCTGTTAATCGGAACCTAATATGATACATATATATGCGAGAAAAGAAAGCAAGTTATAGCATCTGTTGTAGGTGACCACTGAGGAAAGAAAACATGTTCTGGTTTATCTGTTTAAAGACATACTTGGTTATGTCATCTATAAGCTCTGTTACAAATGTGTCATGCTTTGCATTACATAATTTACCTATTTGTTGCAACTTCTGTCACACGAGAGTCGTCTATGTAACGTAAGTCAAATACCAGTAAAACCTCAATATTGTCCTTAAATATATTTTCTAACTCCTCTACTGTGTCACTCAAACTGTCTTACGAATATCTTTAACTTGTTCATGATGGAAAAGATCAGAGTTTTTTCATAGGCAGCACCTGATGAATTATTGCGATAACTGAAATTAACAGATAACTCTAACCATATCTGGTTCAGAGATCATCCAGTGTGGAAATTGCGATGTGTATACAGCACCTACTGCACCTGCATCTTTTTTCACAATCTTGTATTTCTGCTTGTGAGCTAGTTTATTGGGTATTGATGAGACAACACTAATGAAGTTTATCTCACACACAGAGATGACTAATTTTAAGATTTAAAGTGTAACTGAACAGTACTGCAATTGCGAACTTTTGGTTTCTCTTTATGATCGTCATGTGCAATATGCAATGGTTTAAGGCGTAAGCCCGGTTTACCATAAGTATGGTAATCACATAATGAATATGCAATGTCATAATTGCCTCATGGGCACTGGTCCATCTATAATCTTCAAACAAGTCTCAGATTGTTTTAAGTACCTCCATTTTAAATACGAAGGTTTCAACGCAAAATGCCATTATGATCTTCACATTGGGTTTCAGGCCAATTTCATTTCTGCTCGGCAACTATATAGTTTTGACGCAGTTAATCCGTTAGAATTTAATCCGTTTAGGTTTTGTTTAGGTTTTGTCTTGTAAATAAGGTTTACAAAGTCAATGTATTTTAGGGTTTTATAAATATATTTATAATGAAGTTTCTGATAAGAAAATTGGTTTAGTACCCTTCAGAAATTCCAAAGGCTGGGGAAAACCTAGGGTCAACCGGAAGTGAAATGTGATTTAAACTTGTAAATCCCTCAACACATTAACCATAGGGTGCTTCTAAATAACTCTTTATTACAATATTAACAAACAAATAATATGCCAAGACAACTGAGTGTACAAATTCAACATATTAATTACTTTCTTACAAACAACTATTAAACGAATTATAAATTTTACTATTTTCAACACATTTTGGCGGCCATTTTGAAAACGGTAGCCATTTTGAACTTAAAATATACCCAGATTGTATTGCATGACCCTTTGTCTATTATTTTGCGGAATTTGTTGCGATTGCCATAATATATGTTGTTAAAACCTTATACATATAGGATCAACTGATTATTTATTACATATTTGGCGGCCATTTT
This sequence comes from Cyrtodaria siliqua, assembly GCA_037043455.1. Lineage (NCBI taxonomy): Eukaryota > Metazoa > Mollusca > Bivalvia > Adapedonta > Hiatellidae > Cyrtodaria > Cyrtodaria siliqua. Next base: position 120,925 of record JAWPHD010005100.1, read on the forward strand.
GAAAAAGCATATTTGGCGGCCATTTTGAAAAAGGTGGCCATTTTGAAAAATCTGGCGTGGGTCCATAGCCATTTTTTTTCAGTATGGTATTGTCTAGCTATGTGCAAAGTTTGGTGCTTTTATCAAACAATGCACATTTTTTTCACCAATCTGCCCCACTATTAGTGAAAATATGTTTTTAAACATAAAAATCGAAAAGGCGAACAGGCAATGCTAAAAAAATCGGAAAAAATCGAAGGGGGATAACCGGAAGCAGTGTATTAGCCAGCTATATTTGAATGAGTGGGTGGGGTAAAAAAAAAAAAAATTTTTTTTTTTGCTCAACAACACTTCCAAACTATTACTTTCTCAATATTGTTATGTTTTGTATACATTCATAGAAGAAATATGACCTAAAATGTATTTTTTTCCCCTTTATCTGCAAAAATAAATTACCCCAGAGACACCCACTTGTCGCGAATTGACGCGTAACGCGTGTTAGCAACTTATTTTGCACACCCTGTTTGCATATTTGCACACCCAGTTCTTGAATTTCTGCCTAATACACTGACCGGAAGTGACGTCACTGGGAACAAAAAAAGCCATTAGTACACAGGGAAAGCACGCAAAAACAGTATAGTGTGTATGAAAACAGTTTTTATCGAACAGTAAGTCACCGGCAACATCGCATATCTTGGTACACTACTCCGCTTTTATAATCGGTAACCTAGGATTTTTGAAAAAAACAACACAAATACTAAAAGCTGGAAATCACCGAAACACATAGTCCACCAATATTTTATTCAGTTTATTAACAATGTAATCTGAAATCATTTTTTTCGATATTACATTGTTGATAAACTTAATAAAAAACTTAATAAAATATTGGTATGTGTTTCGGTGATTTCCAGTTTATAGTATTCGTGTTATTTTCAAAAAAAACTGGGCGACCGATTATAAAAGTTGAGTAGTGTACACTAAGCGCAGAATGCAGTATATTCCGAATGCATGGACATGGTCTAATACTTGTACATTAATACGAGCGTCAGATAATAAGGACTTTACTTTTGCCGAAAAGTAGTCATTGCAAAAATATATTTAGTAAGTGTTTATTTTTCACATAATTGATAAAAAAAATAAAAATAAAACATAATAAATGACACAGCATCTAATTTCTATAGTATCAGGGACCAACTGGTGACCAAAACACTCGAGGAGTGACACGTATTAGATTTGGATTTGTAGTATGACACGCTCTTCACGTGCCCCCAACTAACAATATACCACACACACACTAATCAACTATTGCGGTGCTCCACTGAAGTACAACCTAATTAGGGTACATACGTCGGTATATGACAAAAGCACGCACCATTTAGGGAAACATAGTTTTATGACACATTTCCTGTTTATTGCAATTCCGTGAGCAGTGCAATACCACCGCGGCGAGCCGCGTACTGCACAAGATGGATATATGATACGGATATATGATGCGTGGGAAACTAGTTTATCGCGCACAAAGAGATAAACATACTATGATCTGAATAATATAGCCAAATGTATTATGAGCACGATATTATGTATTATGTACATGTAGAGATCGAAACAACAGACCCAACAGATGAATTTACCATAATATAAAAAGTATATAATTATTGTAAGGCACTTACTTTACTTATTGCATGAGCTAAGAGCCGTTATTGTTTTGCCATAAAACATTACTGTACTAATATTATAGCTAGTAACATTATCAATTTTCTGCCTTGTATTTTGTCATATTTTTTTTAATCCAGAGACCGATATATGTAGACGGACGGCGATAAATAAATAGATATAGATATATAACACTATTGGCAGAAGAGGGTATATAGTTAAAACATAAATAAACCTACAAAATATATATTGAAACAAAGACACAGTGTTTCTTTCACCGGATTCATTTAAATTTATATGCTGAACCTTTTTTTAGCAATCTTTTGAAAAAGAGTCGTCAGCTCTAGACTGATTCACGTAAGGACGAATGCTTCTAATTCAACAGCTAAACAATCACGGTGTATATAAAGATCTAAGACCATATACCTTTCTACAATTTAGCATACGTATACCTGATGAAGTGCTAAGATAATAGAACAAAAACTTTTATGTTACTTCATTTATTAATTTACTCCTCGGTTGAATCGGCGAATAAAACTTGCTCGGAAACGGCGGGGTTATGCAATCCTCATTTTTTGTAATATTGTTGGTACCGCTGTTTTTTAAATCGGCATGGCCGTTTGTTCTCCAAATTCAACGAAAAAGAAACCAAAGGATGGACTTCCCACGAATCCAACTCAAATGTTACTACAAACTCACGTGTGTTTCAAAGGTTCCCACTTTTTTTGAGGAGACTGGCGAGACGAGACACCCACACTCCGAATCTTAATCATTAACCTGATTTAGAACACGAAAGAAACTGATATTATTATATTGTCCTTTTGTATGAACACGTTTGCACCCAGCAACAGTACACAGCATTTTTAACAGGTACCATAAAACGTTTATCCTACATAGACAATGCAGACTTAATGCGGAGCCGCTAATCGCTTAGTACCAATGACGTCACAGGTCTCGTGACACTTACCTGTCTTCAAAAAGGTCGAAACTCGGAGCGTGTGCGCTATGATGTATAAATGGCTACTGTGACAAAACGGCCCGGGACAACCAATAAGTGTAATATTTGAACAGATTGTATATTATATACATATATTTCAAAATTTATGCTCAAAAGACACGCTATATTTCACGTTTATTTTATTACTCATTTAATGCATATTCAACCACAGGTGCTTTTAGAAATAGTGAATAAACCTTTACTTTTAATCGGCACATATACATTATTATATGACCTGAATACCTGGACAGATTTTTGTTACAAGGTTTTATATTGTAATTTTTGTCGTTATTTGGCGGGTTAGTTTCTTTTAACAGTTCAGTGAACACTTTCTTCTGAAAACATTTTTTTATTTATCCACCTTGCATATATAAAAGATTTGTGTGGCATAATAGCAATAAGCAATTTTTCTTCCAGGGTGAAGACAACATCACCACTTACACGTTTAACACTCACCAGGCCAAGCATACGTTTTGTAAAACATGCGGTGTACAGTGCTTCTATACGCCCAGGTCAAATCCTGACGGTTATGGTTAGTTCATTCCCAAATATGTCTGTGATTTAAAGGGACACACGGCAATCTTGGTCGGTTTAACATATTCATGCATTCAAACGAATGTCTGCCAACGTGTCTCTTTCTTAATATTTGTGTGAAATATTTTGTAATTTTTTAAAACTAACAACATCATGCTAGTTTTGAGAATAATGAAATTTTGTATTTGTAGCATTATAATGTCAAATTACCCGAGTTATTACATCATGCGTAAAATAAAAATAAAAGGTGTGAATAATATATTTGTTGGCTAGAGTTACTTCCATTTACGGGAATCCCTTATTTTGAAATTGAATAAATTGCTAATTTTATCAAACCAGGTGATACTTAGGTTTCCACGAGAGAACGATGCGTGAAGGTCAAGGTCATTACGATAACGTGTTTGGAAAAGGTTGAACTACGGAGAATTAAGGCTATTGCAAAATGAATAAAAGTTGATCAAAGTTGAAAGAATTGTGCGAGGACGTATGATTTAAACGTTGTTTAAGTTTATGAGGAATACGTTTTCACTCTTAAAACTATTGTAAAAGTGGTTTAGGAACATTAAAACTTGGAATTTATTTTGGCATTTTCGGTGCCGCGCTGCAACTGGTAATGCCAATGGCGAACAAAGGAAAAATGGCATCGTCATTTTCCGAAATGGAAAAGACGATAACCCTCCCCGAAATGGTAGCAAAACGTGCGAGGGAATTATATAGAGTGCGCGCAGGTAAAAAGCTAGCGAAACACCGGCACCGCCGATGTATATGGCCGAGGAAAGGAAAATGAATTAGGGGAAATCCCTAGGAGAAATTGACCGTAGGGGATATCCCTAAAGCGTGCGTTTGCCAGAACGAGGTTCTTTGCCTGGAAGCAAACCTGTTGAATGCATGGCCGAAATGGCCGATCAATGCATACCGTAAAAATTGAATGCATTGCCGAAATGGCTGTTCCGAAATGGAACTATGCATACGGTAAAATCTGCTGCATGGCCGAAATGGACGAAATCAATGCAGGAACTTCGGACGTTAGAAATTCGTGCGTAAATCTCCTTACCGATTGGCTGAGTTTTCACGAATGACGCGAAAAATCTATAAATAGTTCGAAGTGTAGAAAATGGGGGAAATCCACCGAGAAGCTCGCTCCGTGTTTACGGCCGAAACGGTCTTATGCAGAAAAATTATTAAAAAGCGAGGAAACGATTGATTAATAATCAAGGACATGTTCTCGTAGGCTTATTTTTTGAGAATTCGGAACACGAATGCGAATACACCGGCTTGCTATTTCGGGACATCCGGCCACTTAAGAATGAGGTAAGTTACCTCGCGTGTCGACTCAATTACATTTTAGCGAAATTTAAAGGTTTGGTTTTGATTATCAACTTTGTAGTTCATAATCTATAACAAACGATAGAAAAACGGTAAGATAAGTACGATTAATAGCAAAAGCAACAGTAGGAAAATGATGGAAAACCGGTAGATATATACTTGGTATATATAAATTTGCATTGCTGATTGTAAACAACGAAACCGAAAGTAGAAATCGTAAATCGGAACGAACGGAGAGGTTTTGTTCAGTATCTAGACAATTGCAAAGAAACGTACAATGAATTTGTTCATAGTTGATGAAGATGGATACGGAATAGGAAACCTCATGATACATGAGTTGCCAAACAAGCAAAATCTGTTCAGGAAACCTGACTGATAAGTCGTCACGGCGAACAAAACCATAACTGGCATAAGTATTATATTTCACTCGGAACAGATCATTTATGATTTTAAAATCTGTCGGTCTGTAATACTGTATAAGACAGTCAGCTGCTTCGAAGCTTCATAAATTAGTACGGATAAACAGTCGTACATGGAATCAAGTTACATACATGTGCATATTTATATGCAATGTTTAAAATGCATAACATATGCAATGTTTAAAACATATATATATGGCTTTAATATTATATTAAACTTGATTGACCGTCAATGGTTAAGATCGAGTCATACACATAAGTGAAGGTGTGGAACTAAATTAATTAGTCCCGAGTTAGTCTGTGTTGATGTTTTCTTTATCAAAATATTGGAATTATCTTGAGAAGTCTTCAAGTTTTTTAGTCATGTCTAAAAACGAAATTGGTTGGTCGATAATGTAGTGCATAAAATACACGTCTACGAACTGCAAGACGATTTTTGATATGTGCCGTCCTCCGACTAGGGTGCATCTATAAACGTCCGTATGTAAGAAGAAAAAGCACACAAAGACATCAAATAAATGGGACTAGTTGATAATTGTATAATCAGAATAACAGCAATTCAGTATTGATGAAAGGTTATTAAAAAGTCAAAAGAATGGGTACATTATATAGATGATAAAGGGAAGAACTACTGGAGAAAACAATACTATTATGCTGATTATTATTATACTGATGGTTATCACGTTGATAAATCAAGTATATTTATTAGTAGACATTTTTATTCAGCAGTAGATAAATAACGACCGTTATACTTTACTAGCTAGAACTGCCGATATAAGTAATAGTGGTCGTAATAATAATGTTGCTCTGAGGTAGAGCTATTGCTTTCTTGAGTTCCAAGAATTTTTAGAGAAGATCTCCAGATCTCTCACATACTTTGTGAATTTTCGAGATCGGACTGAACTACTGTGTTGCTCAGTGTTAATCAGTGAAATCAGTGATAGGTACTCACAAACCTAGTAATTAAAATGTACCTCCCCGCTGTAATCATGAATGAATGTTGAGAAATAATTTAATGTAGATCTACTCTAATAAGTCGGATACAACAGTTGTATCAACGGATTAGTATTTGCTGCCTTGAAATGGAATGATAGGATAGATATCCTCTGCATAGAGACTATGAAATCTTTTAATACTACATCAGGTACTTGCATACCCTCTCATGCAGATATTACATACTGGTATATACAATGATACATAATAAATAAATAATGTATATACAAAATATGTATGGCAACAACACAATACACACGGTGAACTTTGGCATTTATAAAAGTAAACACTATGTAATATGTACATAGTGTACATGTATATGGGAACTATGAATGAGTAATGAAAACAGTTGTACTCAAACTGACTGTGAATAAATATATTTGTTCTAACTTTGGTGTTAAAACAGAATGGGAGGTATAATTAATTAATGATATGGTAAATGCAAATGACATCATACCATACAGAGAGGTAGATGCTTTAAGCAAGTATTAATGGTTTTCAGAAGAAGTTCAAATATGTTAATTAATGTTGACATAGCAAATTACATGTCAACATGTTTAACTGCATCTAGCACGATTTTCAAGGGATATACATGCACATGTATGTATATGTTAAGTGAGATAGGATGGACAATTTTAAATAGGTTAATGTTCAAAGTTAAATCATATGATGTAAATGACCAACCACATTTAGTAAATAAGTTCAAAAACTAAAGTAATGCTGTATGAAATCATGAGGAAAATAGGAGTAAATATGATGATACGAGAATAAACGTACATGTGCACACAGATGGGTGAAGTTGATAAAAATGAATATAGTGTAATTTAACAAAATTAAAATGTGTGGATCCAGATTTAATTACAAATTAAATTACATGTACCATATTTATAGATGAAGAAATATGACTAATACACGTAACTGTTATGGTGACATATAAAATATAAAGAATGCATACAATTGTGGTGATTTTTACCAGGCATGGACATGCAGTGCATGTTATAATGGAAACAATAGGGGTGTAATGTGACAAATAAGTGAAATGGTGTGAAATACATACAGGGTATTTGTCATGATTTAGCCTATGTATAATATACATGAACTTATATAATCAGTAGTATTAAGAATAAATGATAATGTGCAATGCATAATTGTCATGATTTATGTACAATGTACAGGTTAATTAATATGACAAATAAATGGTATGAACCGTCATAAAACAAATGGGTGAATGGCATAAATTGTCATAATTATTGTTTTATTTATTTTAAAAATGTACACATACGTGTATGTATTTATCGGTGGAAAAATATGTGGTATTATGTCTAAAGTGCCAAATCCGCAAAATGAATAAATTTCATGATTGCCGAGTACGAGAAATCGCTCGCATGGACACTGGGGAAAGCCAGTGAAGCACTGGGAAATGGGGTGAAAAATCCCAAGAAATCCGTAAAAGTTGAAGAGAAATTGTTCGCATGAAAACTGGTGCTTGCACCACCCTGGAAACTGGGAAAGCCAGTAAATGGTAAATCTGGGAAAGCCAGTGAAATGCGGGAAAAACTAAAAACGCCAGTGAATACCGGGAAATCCGCAAGGCTATGATAATGCTGACAAAAGCGGATTCTCGGGAGGAACATTTCCCGCGCTTAATGTCGGTGAAGCAAGCATGTGCGCAGGTGACATGCAGTTGTTTAATTTAGGTTAAGTGATGTGACAGATAAGTATAAACTATCGGTATGTCATGTAACAAGTAAGTGAAATACTTACATGTCGTCGGGTACATACTATTATACTAAGAGGTGAGTTCTAAAAAATTTCGGAAAAGATTTTCCGAACATAGTATAAACTATCGGTATGTCATGTAACAAGTAAGTGAAATACTTACATGTCGTCGGGTACACCCTATTATACTAAGAGGTGAGTTCTAAAAAATTTCGGAAAAGATTTTCCGAACATAGTATAAACTATCGGTATGTCATGTAACAAGTAAGTGAAATACATGTCGTCGGGTACACTCTATTATACTAAGAGGTGAGTTTTTTAAAAAAATTCGGAAAAGATTTTCCGAACATACTATCAGGAAATAACTGATACAACTTGAACTCTTAGTTCAGTTATACTGAGTAATGTAAAGGACTTAAAATTACATAGTGCAGATTTGATAAGTGGAAAAAACTTCAGTGATGAACTGATATAACAAGTTGTACTCTATAATATCATAGAGTTTTATATGCAAGATTACATTGTGTACATAACATGGTCGATGTATATATATATACAGTTGATCAACATATAGGAACATTGTTTTTTATAACAATGTACATGTAAGCCGCAATATTCAGTGATGTTAAATAATGACTGTGTGAAGCTCTAAAATCTCGTGGAAACCTAAGTATCACCTGGTTTGATAAAATTGTATAATTAATCGAGACTTGATGAAGATTGATTATAATTTTATCAAACCGGTGATTACTTAGGGTTTACACGCCCACCCAATTACTACTATATATATAATATATATATATTTATATATATAATTGTTGCAAGTTACCCACCCTTATTCAACACAGTCATTATTAATTCTCTAAAGAATGACCTTGACCTTCACGCATCGTTCTCTCGTGTAAACCCTAAGTAATCACCGGTTTGATAAAATTATAATCAATCTTCATCAAGTCTCGATTAATTATACAATTATCACATATAATATTATGGTGAATACATTGTACATGTTTAGATCATCTGAGCCGAAGGCTCAAGGTGATCTATTGGGATCACTCTTCATCCATCGTCAGTCCGTCCGTCATCCGTCGTCGTTAACTTTTGCTTCAAACGACTTCTCCTCAGAAACCGCTTGGCCAATTTTGACCAAACTTCAAATTAGGTCAGCACGACATCCCAGATGGCCGCCATTTCCATATATGGTCGAAATCTTAAAAAATCTTCTTCTCAAGAACCGCTGGACAGATTCCGAGAGTTTTTCTTTTCAAATGCAGCAAAGGCCTAGACTATCAAGTTTGTTCAAATGAAGTTCCCGGGGTCAAAACTGACCTTGCCCTGGGTGTCCAAAGTTTGTATATTGAGATTTTGCATGTTTTTCATAGACTTATATAGGAAAAAACTTTAAAAAATCTTCTTCTCCGAAACCACAAGGCACAGAGCTTTCATGTATTACATGTAGGATCAGCTTATTGTCCTCTACTAAGTTTGTTCAAATGGTGACCTTGGAGTCAAATTTGTCCCCGCCACGGGCGTCACAGTTTTACATACCGGTAGACTTGTTTAGGAAAAATATTAAAAAATCTTCTCTGAAACTACAAGAGCCAGAGGTTTAATATTTTGCATTCACTATAAGATTATGGTCCTTTGCCAAGTTTGTTCAAAAGGTGACCCTGGGGTCACATTTGGCCCTGCCCCAGGGGTCACATATTTAACATAGACTTGTATAGGGAAAACTTTAAAAATCTTCTTCTCTGAAACTGCTTGAGCCAGATGTTTAATATTTTGCATTTGCTATAAGCTTATGATCTTCTACCAAGTTTGTTCAAATGGTGACCCTGGGGTCAAATTTGGCCCCGTCCCGGGCATCACAATGTTGCATAGATTTATATAGTTGTTTTTTTTAAAAATTCTTCTTCTCTGAAACTACAAGAGCCAGAGGTTTAATATTTTGCATTTACTATGAGCTTATGGTCCTTTTAAGTTTATTAAAATGGCGACCCTGGGGTCACATTTGGCCCTGCCCCAGGGGTCACATGTTTTACATAGACTTGTGTAGCGAAAAACTTCACAGCTCTCTTATATTACATGTAGCCCTGGGGTCACATTTGGCCATGTCCCAGGGGTTACACTCTAGCACCTTCATTTTGTATTTGATCTTTACCAAACTTTGTCAGTGTCTTTATATCAATGTTGTTATCACAACAGAGGCCACATTTCTTGAACAATCTTAACCAAACTGGCACAGAGTGTATATGACCATAAGATTTCGAAAAAGTTTGATAATGGCCAGTACTCAGGTGATCGATATAGGGCCATCTTGGCTCTCGTTTTGCTTTGTTAATGATTTTTGTTTTCATCTATAATTTAGTGTGATCGCTGCAAGTTTTAGAGAAGAAAGAAAAACATACATATTTACATGTATTACTATATATATAAGAAGACATCTATCTGGAGGTTTGGTTTGTTTTGATGTGTCAAATAAACCTACAAATTGCCGCGCTTCTCTTTAAATTACCCAAGTTAATCCTTACGTGGTTCCGGGGTCCCCGTTTGATTACGGGGCAAAGAATAGGGCCACTGCAGACCCCGTTGGAGGGGAAGAACCCCCCCAAATTCATGTTCATTTTATCATATTTTGTTCATGCTCATTAAAGGTCTTCATGACCCCTGCATTGTTTCAGGTGCCATCTCGCTCATATCACTAGAGCAGTGGCAGAAAAACAATAACGTGGCTCCAGCGTAAATGGAGTGTCTACAATAGAATTTGCAGCAACTCTGCAGTTCAGGTTGAGAAGGTTCTCTAAGACCCGTTCTCCATGTTTTATCTCGATGTGCATAGAGGATGAGCCTGGCATGTTCATTCCTGTTAGGCGCCATATAACCTTTCATGTGTTGGTGCGCCTTAAAACCCCAATTCAATTCAATTAATCCTTACGATTCGCCAGTGTTAATCTTCATGATCCTTTAGTCACTTCTGGAGCTTCGCTAATCCTTTATAACTACTAGTTTAATTTTTTTATTGGTTTAAACATGCTTTATTTTATGATATGCAATAAAATACTGTATTTTATCAGTGAAATAAAAGTGTTATTCCACACTGTGGAATATATAGAGAATAATAAATTGGTATTTTCATATCACACCGTTTATCAGGCCTGAGACACCATATCAGCCCGAGAGCTTTAGAAGTAAAATATGTTATTCACGACAAATCAACAAATATCCTCTATATATTTTATTTTTCATTATTTTTACATTTGTACACAGTTGTAAAAGATTTACCGGTAGAACAAAAGTAAAATACTTAAGGTATGTGATGCTCTCCTAACTTTTGTATTGAAGACAAGACTACAATAATACAAGCTAAAACAGTATTGTAGAAAAACTATTATTTTTGCTCTAACAGGAGTAACACCACATAGTCTTGATCCTGGGACAGTGGAGTCGGTCAAGGTGGAAAGATTTGATGGACAGAACTGGGAGACACACATTCAACAGACAGATATAAAACAGAGATCCCAGGAATAGCGTGTGAATGTGTATAAGCATTTTTATTTGGTTTATTGAAGTATAAGCTTATCTCATGTTTGACTGCAATTCTATCTTCTCTTACTGTATTTTATACCTGTTGATTCGCTTCTAAGTTACTTTTTGATTGTCTTCCTGGGTAGAACTCAACCAGTACTAAGCAATGCAGATAAAGTGTCATGCTCAGTGACACAACATATGGCGGGGATCGAACCCACGACTTTTGGATCATGGGTCCAACGCTCTACCACTAGACCACAGTGCTCTCCTCAAAAAGGTGTTCTGGTTGATCACGTGCGAGTTTATGTATTTTCTAATGCACTCGGTAAAAATCCTACAATCTGATTGGTTGATGGTAGAAATGCAGGACTGTCAATTATCAAATAGTGTACAATCAGTCATGTGACTATCAACTGTCAACATCATTTATTTTTATGCCCCCGATAGAGTTTCAGGGCATATAGTAATCGCACCAACCGTCCGTCCGTCAGTCTGCAGTTCGTGTCCAGACTGTACCTTCAAAACCCCTTCATGGATTTTTAATTAACTTGGCACAAGTGATCACCATAACAAGACAATGTGTCGCGCGCAAAACCCATGTCCGTACCTCAATGGTCAAGGTCACACTTGCAGTTCATAGGTAAAAAAACAGGTACGCAATTTCGTGTACGGACCGTAACGTCACATCCCCTGCAGGGATTTTTAAATAACTTTGATCAAGTGATCACCATAGCAAGACGATGTGTCGCGCATAAAATCCAGGTCCGTAGCTCCAAGGTCAAGGTCACATTTAGAGGTAGAAGGTCAAATCGTGTCCGGTGAATAACTCTGGCATTCATGGACGGATTTTCAAAAATCCAGGTCTGTGGCCCCAAGGTTAAGGTCACACTCAGAAGTCAAAGGTCAAATCGGGTCCGGTCAATGACTTTTGCATTCCCGGACAGATTTTCTAATAACTTGGTACAAGCGCTCACTACAACCAGGCAATGTGTCGTGCACAAAATCCAGGTCCGTGGCTCCAAGGTCAAGGTCACACTTAGATGTCAAAGGTCATTTCGGGGGCATTTGTCACTTACAGCGACTTTTCTTGTTATAACAAAGTATTTGTTTAGTAAAACTGTCAAAAACAATAAGACACATTAGATAAGAAATGTATTACCAAGTATTATAATGTTGACTTGTATATCAGTCATTTAAAAGTTGTGAATCTTGTTTTACAGCTCCAGGTTCAATAGTAGAAGTTAACTGTATAGTCGCTCAAGATTCTTGATTCTTTAAGAAACTAATAAACTCGCCAAATAACGGCAAAAATTACGCTACAAAACCGTTTATCAAAACTCTATCCAGGTGTTCAGGTCATATAATAATGCAGATGTACCTATTAAAAGTATAGTTTTATACATGGGTTTTAAAAATACACATGATGGAATATGTGTATTATGAATTATGAGTTGGTAACTCAAACAAGTTGTACTTTCTTTTTTGTGGGGTTGGCATGGCTGGTTAAAGCCGTTTATATATAGTTTGCATTCTCACAATATGTAAGGTATACACTTCTCAAAACTGCTAACTACACCGCTACGTTTTGGGTTATATATATCGATGGGTTGAATGTTTTTCAATAAATTAAAAAGGAAATACCAATTCAATCATTTTTACATCATTTCATTTTATTTTTTTCATGGGCAATGCTAGAACTAAACCACAATAAGCAATTACAAACGACCCATGTAAACACTAAAGTCACACTTTTCATTTCTTGTTCATAAAAGTGTGACTTTAGTGTTTACATGGGTCGTTTGTAATTGCTTATTGTGGTTTAGTTCTAGCATTGCCCATGAAAAAAATAAAATGAAATGATGTAAAAATGATTGAATTGGTATTTCCTTTTTATTTTATTGAAAAACATTCAACCCATCGATATATTTAACCCAAAACGTGAGCGGTGTAGTTAGCAGTTTTGAGAAGTGTATATATACCTTGTTGTCAGTAAGTTTAGAAACAGTGTTCATACACTGAACGACTTTAAAAACACAACAGGGAAATATAGATAACTGACATATTTCAATAGTAATTAAATTTTAATTTCATCCATTCTATTTAACCATATCTACAGTTGAATTCCTGAAAACTTCATTCAAAGTGATCAACATTAAACTTGTTAAATTCAAAAGATAACAGTACTACCCCTAAAAGCAAAAGTCACAATATCCACCCACGCCTGACATCTCCTACGCAAATTGGGATATACCGGGTATTGGTTTTGTGACTTTTGCTTTTGGGGGTCGTACTGTTATGCTCTGAAGTTAACAAGTTTATTGTTGATCAATTTGATTGAAATTTTCAGCAAATCTACTGTAGATTTAAATAGAATAGATGAAATTAAAATTAAATTTCTATTGAAATGTGTCAGTTATCTTAGTTTATTTGCCTGTTGCATTTTTAAAGTCGTTCAGTGTATGTTGTAAAATTTTGCTGTTGTTGGCGGTATAGCTACTTTAAGAGGAAGGCTGGGATGAGTACTTGAGCATAAGGTGGCATGTAACTTTACGAATAGAATATAAATTGACAATGCTTTAGCTGATATAAAGCTTGTACAATGTCACATACTATTAATATAAACTCCATAGTAACACAAATGTCAGTTTCCCATCAGACATGCCTCAGCCAGGAAGTGAACCCACACAGAGTAAAGTGTGTCAGACCGGTGAAAATCAGCACATTGAACACAGTGCAAAATAGGCTATGCAGTCAAGTTCCACAAATTCGTTCGCTTAAATACACTTTAATTCTGTGAATTAAACTCATTTGGCTCGCAAACGGTCCCATATCTGGAATAAAACACTGGTTCAGTTTTTCAACATTTCGCGTCATTCGTTCACACTATATTTTGAAACACTGATTCAGTGTTTCAACATTTCGCATCATTCGTTCACACTATATTTTGAAATAAACATCTGTCAAAACCAAATTTCTGCCTACCCTCTGCTCATACTCTCCAAAGAAATAATCCTGACAAACACAGTAAAATACTTACTATTCATGACAACAGACATAATACTTTAACGGGTTAGATTTAACAATGAAATAAAAACTAATCTAGGAAAAAACACATGCAAACTAGAAACTTCGGATTTTTTCAAGGAACTATTTTAGCACCCTACGACCCGGAAGTACATCCTGACTGGTCTGACTCCAAACTGCAAGGCCTTATTCGCCAAGCTACTGAGGCTGCTATTATGAATTCAAGATAACATGTCTTTGATAAAATGTCAAACTACTCAAAGTTTGCTAAGCACCAAACCTTATGAAACCCAGATGAAGGATATTTATGGTTTCTTTTATATGGTTTAAGAATAGATATGTTGAGCATAGAATGATAAAACAAATCGTAAAACAAAATGAATGGTTGTTTTATGCTGTTGATAAAACCTACAACCTTAAATTGACAATTGAAATCTTGGTGCTTAGGAAACTTTGAGTGGTATAGTTGTATTTCAAATATGTTTACAAGAAATGATTCAGGGAATCTCAGGATATATCAGGTCATACTCATCCTGAGATTTTTTTCAATGGCCAAGAGCAACATTTTTAAAGAAAAAACAGGTCAATGAACTTGCATGAAGCTCTACTGATAGATTTTGATAGCTAGATTAGCATTCCTGTGAAGTTTTATAAAAATCTGTCAAGTAGGACCAACATCATGTCATGCTGATCATTTAGAGAAAGTTCCTTATCAAAATCACTTATAGTTTTCAAGAAGTAGTCACTACAAATTCGTTTTTAGCCAAGGGCCAGCAGAGCTTATGGGATGGTGTGTTGTCCGTCCGTCATCTGTCGTCTGTTAACTTTTACCTGGTTAAGAAGATAGGGCCTTCATTTTTCATCCGATCTTTACCAAACTATAACAGATTGTTAATATCAATGAAAGCTCGGACAAGTTCGAAAAACAGCCAGATTGCTTCAGTAATAGCGGAGTTATGGCCCTTGATTTAGTTAAAAATGCTATATTTTGCCTCGTTAAGACAATATATATAGGGCCTTCAATTTTCATCCGATCTTTATCAAACTTTAGCAGATTGTTAACATCAATGAAAGCTTGGACAAGTTTGAAAACCAGCCAGATTGGACCGGTAACAGCGGAGTTATTGCCCTTGATTTAGTTAAAAATGCTATATTGCTATATTTTGCCTCATTAAGATGATAGGGCCTTCATTTTTCATCCTATCTTTACCAAACTTTAACAGATTGTTAATATCAATGAAAGCTCGGACAAGATCGAAAACCAGCCATATTGGACCAGTAACAGCAGAGTTATGGTCCTTGATTTAGTTAAAAATGCTATATTTTGCCTCGTTAAGATGATAAGGCCTTCATTTTTCATCCGATCTTTACCAAATTTTATCAGATTGTTAATGTCAATGAAAGCTCGAACAAATTTGAAAACCAGCCAGATCGGAACCAGTAACAGCGGAGTTATGGCCCGTGATTTCGTTGAAAATTCTATAATTTACCTCGTTGGTACGATAGGGCCTTTATTTTGCATCTGATCTTTACCAAACTTTACCAGATTTTATGACTTTCTTTTTTTATATTATAATTGTTTTTTGTTTTAGTTCTATTGATTAAGTTCGAAAACCAGCCAGATCGGACTAGTAACAGAGGAGTTATGGCTCTTGATTTAGTTAAAAATGCTATATTTTGCCTCGTTAATATGGTAGGGCCTTCATTCTGATCTTTACCAAACTTACCAGATTCTTTAGTTATGACCCTTGATTTAGTTAAAAATTCTGTATTTTGCCCAAAACTTTAAAAAAACAACGTAAATTGCAGTCATTCGCTTCATTGATGTTATAAGAGCCATGTTAGCAAGTAGAGCGTCCACAGGCCCTCTTGGGTCTCTTGTTTAAAAATCTATTTTAAGCCGTGGTGGCCATTTTGAATTTCGGCCGACCTGAAATTTTACTAGACATCAAGAGCAACATTTATCAAGTTTCATGAAGTATGTTGAGAAGTTTCAGAGGAGTAGTCACTTCAAGTTTTGACTATATGACTCTGTAAACAAAGATGGCCGCGGCAGCCATGATTAACATTGAATCAAAATACGATTTTCGACAAGGACCAACATCATGTTATGCTGATCCTTTTAGAAAAAGTCGCATATTAATATCACTTAATCTATTCTATTTGATTCTGTTCACTCAGAGAAGCGCAAAGGATAGTAACACAGTCTACAATATCATTTATATTTTCTAGAAGTAATCGGTACAAACTTGTTTTTTAAAAATCTATTTTTAGCCATAGCGGCCATCTTGAATTTTCGGCCGACTTGAAATTTTGCTAGGATCAATTAGACATCTAGATTCCTGTGAAGATTCCTGAAAATCCGTCAAGTAGTTAGAGGAGTAGTCGCTACAAGTTTTTACTATATAACTCTTATGTAAACAAAGATGGCCTCTGGCAGACAAAATATTTTATGGATGGACGGACGACGGACACCGCACCACAGCATAAGCTCTGCTGAACTTTGATCAGTAGAGCTAACAATAGGCCCAAGAAGCCCTGTTGTTAAAAATTGCAAAAAAAAAGAAAAAAAGAAAAGGGAAACACCCACAACAGAAACTTTGTAGAGGGGTCCCTTTATGTAGGCGGTCAAAACCAATTTTATATAATTGTTGTGCCTCGAGTCTCTAAATAACCATACTAAATTAGAACTGGGGTTGTTTTTAATAAAAACAGATGTCTCCCCTACAGGATAAAGAGCCATAAATCTGCCAAAATTCATTCAACTGGAACACGATGAGGATATGTGCAACTAGTCTTGGTAGTGGTTAACCGTACCAATTTTCATGGTAATCCAGGGATCAGAAAAATGGAATTGAATGGGTTTTACGGCACACCAACACAGGAAAGGTTATATGGTGCCTAACAGGAATGAACATGCCAGGCTCATCCTCCATTTACATCAAGTTAAAATATGGAGAATGGGCCTAGAACCTTCTAACCTGCAGAACTGCAGAGTTGCTGCAAACTCTATAGTAGACACTCCTTCCTCGTTTGCATATACGCGGCGTCATGATGACCTTAAATGAGCATGATAAAAAAAACATGAAGGTGGATCCTACCCCTCTGCCTCTAGCGGGATTTGAAGTGGTTGTATTCTACCCCTACAACTAGGCTTGACACTGATCATACCTGCAAGGTTTTGCTGAAATCCACCTGGGGTTCTGGAGAACTAGTGCGCACAAAGTTTGTGTAGTAAAACCTTTAAAGGGTCATAACTCTGCCGAAAATCATTCAACTGGAACATGGTGACAATATGCACAACTAGGCTTGTTTAACTGATCAACCTTGCCAAGTTCCATTGAAATCTGGCCAGGGGTTCAGCAGAACTAGTCCATACAAATTATGTGTATTAAAACCTTTAAAGGGCCATAACTCCACCAACAAGAGGTCAATGACCTTGAAGCTCTACTGATTGATTTTGATTTCAGGAAGTAGTCGCTACAAACTTGTTTTTTGAAAATCTATTTTTAGCCGTGGCGGCCATCTTGAATTTCCGGCTGACCTGAAATTTTGCTAGGATCAATTAGACATCAAGAGCAACATTGCTGTGAAGTTTCATGAAAATCCGTCAAGTAGTTTCAGAGGAGTAGTCGCTACAAGTTTTCATTATATAACTCTATGTAAACAAAGATGGCCACTGACAGCCATGTTTAACATTGAATCAAAATAATGTTCGACTTGGATAACCATCATGTCATGCTGATCATTTTAGAAAAAGTCCCATATCAATATCTCTTATAGTTTTCAAGAAGTAGTCGCTACAAACTTATTTTTTAAAAATCTATTTTTAGCCATGGTGGCCATCTTGAATTTCCGGCCGACCTGAAATTTTACTAAGATCAATAAGACATCAAGAGCAACATTCGTGTGAAGTTTCATGAAAATCCGTCAAGTAGTTTTAGAGGAGTAGTCGCTACAAGTTTTCATTATGTAACTCTATGTAAACAAAGATGGCCACTGGCAGCCATGTTTAATGACGAATCAAAATAATGTTCGACTCGGATAACCATCATGTCATGCTGATCATTTTAGAAAAAGTCCCATATCAATATCTCTTGTAGTTTTCAAGAAGTAGTCGCTACAAACTAATTTTGCTAGGATCAATTAGACATCAAGAGCAACATTCCTGTGAAGTTTCATGAAAATCCATCAAGTAGTTTCACAGGAATAATTGCTACAAGTTTTCATTATATAACTCTATGTAAACAAAGATGGCCGCTGACAGCCATGTTTAACGTCGAATCAAAATAATGTTTGACTCTGATAACCATCATGTCATGCTGATCATTTTACAAAAAGTCCCATATCAATATCACTTATAGTTTTCAAGACGTAGTCGCTACAAACTTCTTTTTTAAAAAATCTAATTTTAGCTGTGGCGGCCATCTTGAATTTCTGGCCGATCTGAAATTTTGCTAGGATCAATTAAACATTAAGAGCAACATTCCTGTAAAGTTTCATGAAAATCTGCCAAGTAGTTTCAAAGGATTAGTCGCTACAAGTTTTTACTATATAACTCTATGTAAACAAAGATGGCTGCTGGCAGCCATGTTTAACGTTGAATCAAAACAATTTTTGACAAGGACCAACATCATGTCATGCTGATCATTTTACAAAAAGTCCAATATCAATATCACTTATAGTTTTCAAGTAGTAGTCGCTATAAAACTTGTATTTTGAAAATCTATTTTTAGCTATGGCAGCCTTAGCTATGGCAGCCATCTTGAATTTCCGGGCGACCTAAAATTTTGCTAGGATCAATTAAGACATCAAGAGCAACATTCCTGTGAAGTTTTATGAAAATCCGTCCAGTAGTTTCAGAGGAGTAGTCGCCACAAGTTTTCATCATATAACTCTATGTAAACAAAGATGGCCACTGGCAGCCATGTTTAACGTCGAATCAAAATAATGTTTGACTCTTATAACCATCATGTCATGCTGATCATTTTACTAAAAGTCCCATATCAATATCACTTATAGTTTTCAAGACGTAGTCGCTACAAACTTCTTTTTTAAAAATCTATTTTTAGCTGTGGCGGCCATCTTGAATTTCCGACCGACCTGAAATTTTGCTAGTATCAATTAGACATTAAGAGCAATATTCCTGTAAAGTTTCATGAAAATCCGCCAAGTAGTTTCAAAGGAGTAGTCGCTACAAGTTTTTACTATATAACTCTATGTAAACAAAGATGGCCGCTGGCAGCAGTGTTTAACGTTGAATCAAAACAATTTTTGACAAGGACCAACATCATGTCGTGCTGATCATTTTATAAAAAGTCCCATATCAATATCACTTATAGTTTTCAAGAAGAAGTCGCTACAAACTTGTATTTTGAAAATTTATTTTGAGCCGTGGCGGCCATCTTGAATTTCCGGCCGACCTGAAATTTTGCTAGGATCAATAAGACATCAAGAGCAACATTCCTGTGAAGTTTCATGAAATACCGTCAAGTAGTTTTAGAGGAGTAGTCGCTACAAGTTTTCATTATATAACTCTATGTAAACAAAGATGGCCGCTGGCAGCCATGTTTAACGTCGAATCAAAACGATTTTCGACAAGGACCAACGTTATGTCATGCTGATCACTTTAGAAAAAGTCCCATATCAATATCTCTTATAGTTTTCAAGAAGTAGTCGCTACAAACTTATTTATTTTAAATCTATTTTTAGCTGTGGTGGCCATCTTGAATTTCCGGCGAGCATGAAATTTTTCTAGGATCAACTAGACATCAAGAGCAACGTTCCTGTGAAGTTTCATGAACATCCGTCAAGTAGTTTCAGAGGAGTAGTCGCTACAAGTTTTTACTATATAACTCTATGTAAACAAAGATGGCCGCTGGCAGTCATGTTTAACGTCGAATCAAAATGATTTTTGACAAGGACCAACATCATGTCATGCTGATCATTTTAGAAAAAGTCCCATATCAATATCACTTATAGTCTTCAAGAAGTAGTCGCTACAAACTTGTATTTTAAAACTGTATTTTTAGCCTTGGCGGCCATCTTGGATTTCACATCAACATGAATTTTTGCTAGGATCAACTTGACTTTATGGGCAACATTTCTGTAAAGTTTCATGAATATCCATCCAGTAGTTTCAGAGGAGTAGTCGCAACAAATAAAAGTTTACGGACAGACAGACAGACGGACGACGGACGCCGCACCACGGCATAAGCTCTGCTGATCTCTGATCAGTCGAGCTAAAAATCATTGAACTGGAACAAGGTGAAGATTTGCACAACTTGAAAATCCTGAACCCTTGGCAGTTGATATTAATAATCTTTGAAAGTTTGGTAAAGATCAGATGAAAAATGAAGGTGCTAGAGTGTTAAAAATTGACATCAGAAAGTTAACGGACGGATGACGGACAAAAGGATTGTTGGAAATTAATGGTATGAAAAACAAGAGGTCAATGACCTTGAAGCTCTACTGATTGATTTTGATTTCAGGAAGTAGTCGCTACAGACTTGTTTTTTGAAAATTTATTTTTAGCTGTGGCGGCCATCTTGAATTTCCGGCCGACCTGAAATTTTGCTACGATCAATTAGACATCTGAACAGCAACATTCCTGTGAAGTTTCATGAAAATCCGTCGAGTACTTTCAGAGGAGTAGTCGCTACAAGTTTTCATTATATAACTCTATGTAAACAAAGATGGCCACTGGCAGCCATGTTTAACGTCGAATCAAAATAATGTTTGACTCTGATAACCACCATGTTATGCTGATCATTTTATAAAAAGTCCCATATCAATATCACTTATAGTTTTCAAGACGTAGTCGCTACAAACTTCTTTTTTAAAAATCTATTTTTAGCTGTGGCAGCCATCTTGAATTTCTTATCGATCAGAAATTTTGCTAGTATCAATTAGACATCAAGAGCAACATTCCTGTAAAGTTTCATGAAAATCCGCCAAGTAGTTTCAAAGGAGTAGTCGCTACAAGTTTTTACTATATAACTCTATGTAAACAAAGATGGCCGCTGGCAGCAGTGTTTAACGTTGAATCAAAACAATTTTTGACAAGGACCAACATCATGTCGTGCTGATCATTTTAGAAAAAGTCCCATATCAATATCACTTATAGTTTTCAAGAAGAAGTTATTTTGAGCCGTGGCGGCCATCTTGAATTTCCGGCCGACCTGAAATTTTGCTAGGATCAATTAGACATCAAAAGCAACATTCCTGTGAAGTTTCATGAAAATACGTCAAGTAGTTTCAGAGGAGTAGTCGCTACAAGTTTTCATTATATAACTCTATGTAAACAAAGATGGCCGCTGGCAGCCATGTTTAACGTCGAATCAAAACGATTTTTGACAAGGACCAACGTCATGTCATGCTGATCATTTTAGAGAAAGTCCCATATCAATATCACTTATAGTTTTCAAGAAGTAGTCGCTACAAACTTGTTTTTTAAAAACCTATTTTTAGATTTGGCGGCCATCTTGGATTTCACATCAACATGAATTTTTGCTAAGATCAACTATACTTCATGGGCAACATTTCTGTAAAGTTTCATGAAAATCCATCCAGTAGTTTCAGAGGAGTAGTCGCTACAAAAAAAAGTTTACGGACAGACAGACAGACAGACAGCCGACGGACAGACGGACGGACAGACGGACGCCGGACGCCGCACCACGGCATAAGCTCTGCTGATCTCTGATCAGTCGAGCTAAAAATCACTCATATAAATGAAGGTAAAGTTACAAGTACATATACACAGTTTTTACTGACTTACTGACGGAGTTTCATCAATAAGTTCTTGGTCAATTCGCTTTCCCCTAGCCTTGTCCATCGAATAGGGACGTAAACCAGGCGGTCCCCTGTATCGGAGTCTACCCTCCGAGCATTTTAAAGAAACTAACCCTCCAAATAATGGCAAAATTACACTAAACAAGAAATATCACTGTAAGTGACAAATGCCCCCCGAAGTGACTGACCTCTAAGTATGACCTTGACCTTGTAGCCACGGACCTGGATTTTGTGCAAGACACATCGTTTGGTTGTGGTGTGCACTTGTGCCAAGTTATTTGAAAATCCGCCCAGGCATGCAAAAGTTATTGACCGGACACGATTTGACCTTTGACCTCTAATTGTGACCTTAACCTTGGGGCCAAAGACCTTGATTTTGTGCGTGACACATCGTCTTGTGGTGAGCACTTGTGCCAAGTTATTATTTGAAAATCCGTCCATGAATGCCAGAGTTATTGACCGGACACAATTTGACTGTTGACCTCCAAGTGTGACCCTGACCTTGAAGACCTGGGTTTTGCACGCGACACATCGTCTTGTTATGGTGATTACTTGTGCCAAGTTATTTAAAAATCCCTGCAGGGGTTGTGACGTTACGGTCCGGACACGAAATTGCATACCTGTTTTAGACCTATGAACTGCAAGATTGACTTTGGCCTTTGAGGTAAGGACCTGGATTTTGCACGCGACACATCGTCTTGTTATGGTAATCACTTGGTCTAAGTTATTTGTAAATCCCTGCAGGGGTTGTGACGTTACGGTCCGGACACGAAAATGTGTACCTGTTTTTGACCCATGAACTGCAAGTTTGACCTTGACCTTTGAGGTACGGACCTGGGTATTGCGCGCGACACATCGTCTTGTTATGGTGATTACTTGTGCCAAGTTATTTAAAAATCCCTGCAGGGGTTGTGACGTTACGGTCCAGACATAAAATTGCATACCTGTTTTTGACTTATGAACTACAAGTGTGACCTTGACCTTTGAGGTACAGACCTGAGTTTTGCACGCGACACATCATCTTGTTACGGTGGTTTTGAAGGTACAGTCCGGACACGAACTGTGGACTGACGGACGGTGTGATTACTATATGCCTCGAAACCCTTTCGGGGGCATAACAATTGATAATCAAAACTCTATCCAGGTGTTCAGGTCATATAATAGTGTATAATAGTGTATGTGTCTATTAAAAGTATAGGTTTATTGACAGATTATTAAGATACCCGTGATTGAATATGCGTAAAATTCGATGCTCAAGTTTTGAAGTTTGGCCTGGCTGGTTAAAGCTGTTTATATTGTGTCTATAGAGTTTGGATTCTCAAAATATGTGTTATAGATATACCTGATTATCAGTAGGTATAAAAACAGTGTACATATTGCGTAAAATTAGCGGGATAGCTACTTTAAAGAACTATAAGTAAGAGTAGGGCAGATTTCTGAATTCCTGTGTATCCTTCCCCTCTCTATGGGCAGCTATAAATAATCTATACTGTGTTGATAAGATGATAACATTCACTTTAGTTCTGTTTTTACTGATCTTATGTAGATAGGGATAGTCATATCACGTTAGATTTGGTACCTTTTTTTTTTAAATGAGAAAATGTAACGGATCACAGTGTATAACACAGGCCTGCTAACATGTAATGCTATAAATGTAAATGTGGAATAATGAAACATAAAATATGCAAAATATATTTATTTCATGGTATTTTTATTTGTCCATAAATGTACAATACTATGTACATTATTTACACTATACATGTTATGACATGAGTAAATCCTGGCAATCTGATAATATATATACCGGTATATAAAATTATATTTACAAAATAATATTTACATCTTTTTTTAATAATAAATTAAGTATTAACAATGATAAAAAAATATCTTCCGAAACATGTACATGTACAAACCCGAACCACCAATAAAATATCCCCTAAAGCTATTAACACTCGTATACGTGAAATCAGTACATAACCATTCAGAAACTGAACACTAAACTATTTTAACAAGAGATGACTAAATACTTGTTTGTTTGTATGGGTTTAAATCATTTTCAACACATGTAAGGTTATATAATTATGATTGTCGATTTTATTGTGGTGGAGGCAGACAACTCACATTTCCTGGGTAGAACCAGTACCGTACCTCTCCCGCCATCCGAAAGAATCAACACTTCCTCACAAGTCGAAATCCCAGTGGGATTCGAACCCGCAGCGGTGGAAGGCGAGAATGTCCACAACGCAATGTCGTTAACTCCTCAGCCACGATGATTAAAGGACATTGAAGTAAGACCATTCCATTTATAACAGTCTATTAAATCATTTTAGAATTATTTTATTTTTGGATTTTTTGATTCTTGGTTTCAAGAAACTCATTACTCAGATACGAAGTCTTCATCTGTTTCTCACATCAATTAAAAGCTCATTCAGTTCTGAGAACACTCTGAGTTGCATCATAATAGCATGACGTGATGTCATAATAGCATGACGTGATGTCATGATAGAAGCAACGAAAATATAAATGAAGCATTCTGATTGGTTCAGTGATAAAAATTGGACCAATGAAACCAGTTAATTTAAAGCTCATTACATTCTCAGAACAGATTGAGGTTTTACTGGACATTGAGTAATGAGGTTCTTGAAACCCAGAAACACGAAATTCTAATAATAAAATAATTCTAAAATGATTTAATAGACAGGCTGATCTGGGTTTGGACACAAAGGCTATTTTAGTCATGCTTAGGGGGTTAAGGGTTAAAGGGACTGGGGGCGTACTGGAGGGGTGAGTTGTGCCAATCCAGGAGGCGATCTGAAGGGGCGAGTTGTGCCAATCCAGGAGGCGATCTGAAGGGGCGAGTTGTGCCAATCCAGGAGGCGATCCGAAGGGGCGAGTTGTGCCAATCCAGGAGGCGATCTGAAGGGGCGAGTTGTGCCAATCCAAATACAACTGAAAGCCCTCATAATGTGCCTCAACTTCAAATGATACATGCATATTCGTGAAATTGAGTCGCATGCTACTTATGTTTTTATTACAGTTTAAGAAAATGTTTGTCTGGAAATCTCGACGACTCGGCTGGTTTTTGTTACTAAATCATAATGCAAACAATAACTCATTACGTGGTCCCGCCTTAATTCCATTAAGCGATGGGAAAGCTTACATTAGCCGGATTTTATAACGGATATCTCGACAATAAAACACGAACATGTTTTGCTGAAAAAATGTGATAGCCAGTTTAAAATTACCTATTAAATGTTTTAATTTTACAATATACAATTGTTTTAAGCTGAAATTAAGGTTTTATTTCATACCCCAGCCAACCCCGTTTTCGCTTCTTGGAGAAGGGGTTGGATAGGGTATGAAAGTTAATACTCGGACCGGGTAATGGTTATACATATAATAAAGAGAAAAGTATATTTTGATCGCAAAGCAAGAGCTTTAAAGCATCATATGAAATAATATTAATGATATAATCACCTATACAACAAAAACTAGCCGAGTCGTTTAGTTTTCCAGAACAGACTATTTCATTAACAATAAATTGTATCCTCATGGGGCTGAGTTTAGTACACACGCAGTATACTCATTGAATCTGGAACTGGTAACACATTATGATGGATTTATTCGTATTTGAATTGACAGACTATTTCATTAACAATAATAAATTGTATCCTCATGGGGCTGAGTTTAGTACACATGCAGTATACTCATTGAATCTGGAACTGGAACACATTATGATGGATTTATTCGTATTTGAATTGACAGACTATTTCATTAACAATAATTACATTGTATCCTCATGGGACTAAGTTTAGTACATATCGAGGGTTCGTGGCAAAACTGTCGTATCTCCTTTTTTATTCATATGTAGTTACAATAGTTTTGCGCGGACCCCTCGATATGCAGTATGCTCATTGAACCTGAAACTGGAACACATTATGATGGATTTATTCGTATTTGAATTGACACCGAATTGACACCCATAAATGTTTCTAGATCGCCTTCAGTCCTTTTAATTTGTGGCTTGGTGACATCATTTACTTACTTACAGTTACTATAAGTATTCCAGGTAAGCACACATTCATCTTGTCCGAAAGAAGCATTTCAATACACAAAATTGTTATTTAATAAAATAAACTCCAATTGTCGCCCATATAATATACCCCTGCCGCTAACTTTATTGGTATACGGCGCACGATTAGTGACACTGACCTACAGCTCACCAAGGACACAATATGTGAAGTTTCATGTAACTGGCACTCGAGCCGCAAATACTAAAAAAAAAAAAGAGTAAAAATACACCTACTGTCTATATACTAAACACATGGTAATGAACACAGTTGACACCAACCTTGTTTCAGAGTCTGCATCTTTGTCAAATCAACGATTTGTTTCAAATCCTTTATTCTGTTTGTCGGGTCTGATTTCCACTTAATGGTATCACTTATTGGTACAAAAAAGCACTCTGTGGGGAGAAATCCAAGTAAAATCACCGGCTGCTACCATTACAACTTTTCCTACCTATGTTTATAGACAGTAGGGGTTTCTTTTTTTTTATATATATATTATTTTGGGCTCAAGTGCTAGTGTTTCATGTATGGCTACAAAGGTTGAAACGTTATCTTGAAGATAGTGTTGTATACAGATGGACAGACTGAATCAAACCTACCTCCTAGGCTAAACTTCATTTGCGGCTGAATAAAAATTAACCTTCCCTCATAAATTACCTGCTCAGATCAAGGTAATACTTTTTAAGACATTATTTTCGTATTCATCAACAAAAAGCATCATATATACGTACACATATATAGTATTTTGTTTTCGCTATCTTTTAAGTTATTTGTGTTTACGAATCAAAAATCATGCTTTAATAATATATTCATTATTTTATACTGTGATTGTAATGTCAGAGATTGCCCTTGATTGGCAAATAATAGTTAAATTATAAAATAAAGTGCATACATATATTCCAGTATTTACGGTAGAGGGGTCTTTAATTCTAACGTTCTAATTTTATTATATTTGAATAGATTCATTACAATGATATCAGAGTGAGTGAAAGACAGAATGTTTGAATTAATGAATGATTTCTACACGATAAACCATATAAGGACTATTCCATTAAAAATATACCCGGGACCCCAGGAGGGCAATATAATAAAACATCTATGGGTGATCTCTATCTTCTGAAATTTGTTTCTTTAAACTCAATTTTGCATCTATGGTTGGGTGTTCAATTCCCGGGGTCCCATGTATGTTTCAATGGATTAGCCCTAATCAGGACAACCATAAATAAACATAGCGTTAAGTCACCATGTTTTAATTTTCATCTCAAAACAAAAAATACCAGTCATCAAATGTTTAAGTGTTTAATATATGCACATTATATTCAATATCAAACATATATTTTTATCACATTTTCAGAAATCCACTCCAGTACCTTTTTTGTTCAACACATTTAAAAAAATGTGTCAAGCTAACCATGATTCTAATGTCACATTCAAGTAAAATTAGAACTATCACTGAAGGTGAAGAATATCCCCGCTTAAATTTTAAGTCAAACAAAGGGCCATAATTCTCTTATCAATTAGGCAATCAACAATGGGTGATGTAGAGGGACATAATGTCATCAGTTTTTATGTGAATGTGAAGTTTCGGAAAAAAACCATTCAGAAGTGTTTGAGGA
This sequence comes from Cyrtodaria siliqua, assembly GCA_037043455.1. Lineage (NCBI taxonomy): Eukaryota > Metazoa > Mollusca > Bivalvia > Adapedonta > Hiatellidae > Cyrtodaria > Cyrtodaria siliqua. Next base: position 148,574 of record JAWPHD010005100.1, read on the forward strand.
TTTTCAAGTAATGAAAATGTGATACAGACACGGCGGGACAAAAATGTGTTATGTGACGGGAAGCGATGGGACGTTAAGGACAACGTGATTCCTATATAGCACCACTTCACTTTGTGAAAGTGGGTGTGTAATAATAATATCTTTATTTCAAGAGGTACAAGCCAGTCTAACATATATGGTCCCCAAGTATCCCAATAAAATGAAATAAAAGGAAAGATACCAAAACGAAATGTTCCATGTAAAATGTCTTTTGTATATAGGTCTAACTGAACTGAGTTTTATGGCAACGCAACACAATATACAGTTGTAGGCTATATTGCGCCAAGACCTTTTGGATCCAAACCTCGAGATAAAAAGATGAGGCATGGATTCAGAAACTTCATGACCGCTGGAGAAATAAGTTTGACTATAACTCCAACTGTTACAACCCTATTAGACGCCTTATATAATCATTCAAGGATGAAGCAGTGGTCCCAATTCGTTGGTCTCTGGCATGCCCCGGAACACAAAGTTGCTACTGCTTCTACAAGACAAAGGACTAGGTATGATAAGGAAACAAAATTGGTCCCCAATATTGAAAACTCATTACAAGTACGTTTGAAGGCTCTAAATGAGTTTAAGAGCCTCACAAACAAGGCCTTTCAAAAAATTACATTTTTTTCATTTTCAGCAGTTTTCGATCAGTTTTTGGTCTTAGAAATACAGATTGCACCCTCGAGCACTGCTGATTGATAGGGATGCATCATCAGCCAAAAAAATGTGTGTGCTCGGAGGTGCGCTCTAAATCTTGCCCAGAAAGGTAAAAAATCTACAAAATATAACAAAATTACCAAAAATGCCATTTTTTGAGAGCCTATTAATTCTTCTAGATAAATAAAATAACTAAAAATATATTTTGAAGATAGGATATGATCAATTTACTTCAATATGCACAACAGATTATATGTAAATATTATTTTTTTGATTTTGAATATATTGGGGGCCAAAATATCCCCTTATACCTTGTCCTTTACCAGCACAAATGTTAAGGTAAGTAACCTACCACACCTCACAACAAGGACAGAATTAATCCATTGTTGCATTTATAATATAATGTAAGTCTGCCCATTAAATCAATAAATGTTTCAACTTTATTAAAACACCTGCATATGTGTGAAACGGTTTTGAGTGTTAATTTAACCTATTATTCAATTTAAAGTGGCAATGAGGATGACAGTAACAACTAGAAAATGTGTCCATGGGATATAGATACCCCGATTAGGGATGTCACATTAAAATGGAATGAAATGAAACTTCTTTCATACGTAAGTACGCCCGACACCCTTAAAAATATTTATGTTTGTCCTTTCTATTTATGTTTGCCCCCACCCCCCAGACACTAATTTCAAATTTTGAGAAGGTCTGTGGGCAAATACTTTTATTTGATTTTAAAAACCAAATATCAAAACAAAAGAAAAAGCATTGATCTTTGGCAATATTAACCACAGATAAAAAATGGGGTCAGTTGGGAAAGGGCAAACATGATATTTTTATGTAAGTATGGCCTAATATATAATTCTAAACCTTGTACTTAGATCCAATTCTGTAGTCGGTTTACACCATGTTATTTAGATCCAATTCTGTAGTCGGTTCACACCACATTCTTTAGATCCAATTCTGTAGTCGGTTTACCCCGTTATTTAGATCCAATTCTGTAGTCGGTTTACACCACATTATTTAGATCCAATTCTGTAGTCGGTTTACACCACATTATTTAGATCCAATTCTGTAGTCGGTTTACACCACGTTATTTAGATCCAATTCTGTAGTCGGTTTACACCACATTATTTAGATCCAATTCTGTAGTCGGTTTACACCACATTTTTTAGATCCAATTCTGTAGTCAGTTTACACCATGTTATTTAGATCTAATTCTGTAGTCGGTTTACCCCGTTATTTAGATCCAATTATGTAGTCGGTTTACACCACGTTATTTAGATCCAATTCTGTAGTCGGTTTAACCAACATTCTTTAGATCCAATTCTGTAGTCGGTTTACCCCACGTTATTTCGATCCAATTCTGTAGTCGGTTTACACCAAGTTATTAAGATCCAATTCTGTAGTCGGTTTACACCACGTTCTTTAGATCCAATTCTGTAGTCGGTTTACACACAGTGTAAAGATTATGTAAAACATGCATCCTTTGACAGTCTAGGGCCATCAAGTAACCCTAAACTACCATATGTGTCATGCTTTCAAAAGCTAAATATTGTAGCAGAATTTACACTAAGAAAGACACACTCTGTATAAAGGTCCCTTTCAAAATCGATGATTTTAGACAGGTTCACAAGAAATTTACGGTACCTGTTCACTAGAAATAGTTGCTGCTCTGAACATGACTGTGTGATGCTCATTTATTATTGTGTTTAACTTATACAGAGTTAAATGAAAAACTAACCAGTGGAAGCAGAAAGTGACCCTTACATTTAATCACTAGAAGAGAGTTCAACGGAACATTTGTGTTGCCTGCCATGTGCTTGTTTCAAGTTATAAGCTAGTTCAGGTTGCAGGTTAAAGTTTTATGTAAAGGGGCATAACTCTGCCAAAATGAAAGTCAAGAGTTATTGGACATGTGTAACAACATTCCTTGGGGTAAGATAAAGATATTTATGAAGTTTCATGAACATAGGTCAAATACTTTTCTAGTTATGGCCAAGGTTGGGTTATAGGTTATAAGTGTGACGGATGGACGACGTAGGACAAAGTGATCCTGAAGTGTTTGCTATGCTACGCAGGCGACACAAAAATGGTGACTATAATGCCACTTGACCGACGGACGACGACAAAGAAATCCCTAGTGTCCTGCCACTGCTGCGCAGACGACACAAAATAGTACAAAATGACCATGTGATGAAGCAAGTAGAGATATACCAAAACATTTCAGGAATGATACCTCAATGCTATAAATACCCACGGTTATCTACCGTTGTAATATAAGGTTAACTGAGACGGTAGCTACATATGTCTTCTTCATGTTGTGAGTATTTATTATAAATCTGTCGCAGATTTCAAAAACATCCATTGTTGACCCAAAATACCAAATACTGTGCAAATGTAGGAATATTAGTTCTACTTGGCCCATCACAAAGACATGTAACGGATGAAACATGTACACCAGCAGCCCAATGTCGATGAAACATGAACACCAGCAGTCCAATGTCAATGGAACATGGACACCAGCAGCCCAATGTCAATGGAACATGGACACCAGCAGCCCAATGTCAATGGAACATGGACACCAGCAGCCCAATGTCAATGGAACATGTACTCGAGCAGTCCAATATCAATGGAACATGTACAAAAGAAGAACAATAATGCACGTGGCTATCACACTGGCCAGAATGATGGAGTCTCGCCGCTTCCGAATGTTTATTCTTTGCATTAGACTGTTGATGAGCGGGAACCGATCTGTTGTAGAGTCAAGGAAATATGAAACTTGTTACTGTATTTTTTTATACAAGTGATACAATTGTCATACAGTAAGAATTGTTTTATCAAAAGTGATTGAATTAAAATTTACCATGGTTGTGGTTTTTTGGATAGCTAAAAATAGCATTAGAAAGGTTTGTGTGATACCTACAAAGTTATAAGTTTGAGTGAATTCCATTGTATTGGCAGATGAACAGCATGGAATCAAAGCATATTGAAACTGTAATGGCCGGGGCACAGCACAATATATGCTATTCCCTTGAGAACCTTAGAAATGATAACGTTTCCCTTTATTAATTTAAAAGGAACAAATTGCCTTGTTAAATAACTATATGTTTGGTGGGTGGACATGAGAAGCTCAATTGAATAATGTTGTAATATCAAATAAATAAATTGGTACTAAAGTGTCTTGGACCTGCCGTAAATACATGCCAAAATGTGCCATTCTTAATACGAAAATTAATTGTTAAGCCGGAAAACCGCAGAGGAAAGGCCTCTGATTGGTGATTAATATAGTAAGAGTTTTATTTTGAAGGTGATTTGCATTTGATGGTGCATATTTTACAATTGATTGTATTTTCAATATATAATTTATATAGCTTTATATCAATCTTTTAATAAAATGTAAAATAATTAACCTTTCTTCAATGCTAAAACAAGAGTTCTATTTTCACTTAGATTTATACCTCGCGGAAATGTTCCCACCAACCCGTGCAGGCTGGAGTTGAATGTAAAGCAAAAAGGATACTGGCCAGAGCCGTGATTTTCTGTGTGATACCACCCAGTGACTTTTTTTGAAATTCCAAACTTTCTTTAGTTGCAATTGCCACACTGAAACAACAGAATCATGCATAAAATACAGTTTAAAAATATTCGGACAGATATAAGAAGTCTGATTTTGATTTTAAGTAGTGTTGTTCTGATTAATCAATTTCACTAAGCATCAGTTAGTTAAGTTTTTTTCTGATTAATCGATCTGATTGAGCATCAGTTAGTTAAGCATTTTTCCGATTAATCGATTTGATTGAGCATCAGTTAGTTAAGCTTTTTTCCGATTAATCAATTTGATTGAGCATCAGTTAGTTAAGCTTTTTTCCGATTAATCGATCTAATTGAGCATCTGTTAGTAAAGCTTTTTTACGATTAATCGATCTGATTGAGCATCAGTTAGTTAAGCTTTTTTCCGATTAATCGATCTGATTGAGCATCAGTTAGTTAAGCTTTTTTCCGATTAATCGATCTGATTGAGCATCAGTTAGTTAAGCTTTTTTCCGATTAATCAATCTGATTGAGCATCTGTTAGTAAAGCTTTTTTCCGATTAATCGATCTGATTGAGCATCAGTTAGTTAAGCTTTTTTCCGATTAATCGATCTGATTGAGCATCTGTTAGTAAAGCTTTTTTCCGATTAATCGATTTGATTGAGCATCAGTTAGTTAAGCTTTTTTCCGATTAATCGATTTGATTGAGCATCAGTTAGTTAAGCTTTTTTCTGATTAATCGATTTGAGTTAGTTAAGCTTTTTTCCGATTAATCGATCTGATTGAGCATCAGTTAGTTAAGCTTTTTCCGATTAATCGATCTGATTGAGCATCAGTTAGTAAAGCTTTTTTCAGATTAATCGATCTGATTGAGCATCAGTTAGTTAAGCTTTTTTCAGATTAATCGATCTGATTGAGCATCAGTTAGTAAAGCTTTTTTCAGATTAATCGATCTGATTGAGCATCAGTTAGTTAAGCTTTTTTCCGATTAATCAATCCGATTGAGCATCAGTTAGTTAAGCTTTTTTCCGATTAATCGATTTGATTGAGCTTCAGTTAGTTAAGCTTTTTTCCGATTAATCAATCTGAATGAGCATCAGTTAGTTAAGCTTTTTTCTGATTAATCAATTTGATTGAGCATCAGTTAGTTAAGCTTTTTTCTGATTAATCAATTTGATTGAGCATCAGTTAGTTAAGCTTTTTTCTGATTAATCGATCTGATTGAGCATCAGTTAGTTAAGCTTTTTTCTGATTAATCGATTTGATTGAGCATCAGTTAGTTAAGCTTTTTTCCGATTAATCGATTTCATTGAGCATCAGTTAGTTAAGCTTTTTTCCGATTAATCGATTTCATTGAGCATCAGTTAGTTAAGCTTTTTTCCGATTAATCGATCTGATTGAGCATCAGTTAGTTAAAATCGATTTGATTGAGCATCAGTTAGTTAAGCTTTTTTCTGATTAATCAATTATAATTTTCATGATCGCATTAACTCAGTTGATATTTTAGTAATAGAGAATGAAATAATTTATAATTTTGTAACAAGTAATCGTATCTCTAAAAAGGTATCACAATTGATTCTTTAAAACAAATGCTTGTCAGCGTCATTCAGTTGCTTTATGACCATAGCACACTTTTACTTAGTTTCTGTCTTCACTATCATGAATTTTGAACTTATTTAAGACAAACAAATGAAAGGATGCGCTCAGGATACCAGATAACGATAACATCATTTTACACAATCAGGTGCCTAAAAATTCACCATACACAAGGGTGCTGAATAATAAACAAGAGGTCAATGACCTTGAGCTCTACTGATAGATTTTGATAGCTAGGTCAGCATTCCTGTGAAGTTTCATAAAAAAATGTCAAGTAGTTTCAGAGAAGTAGTCGCTACAGGTTGAATTTTTACTATATAACTCTAGGTAAACAAAGATGGCCACTGGCAGCCATGTTTAATGTCAAATCAAAATAATTTTCGACAAGGATCAACATCTTGTCATGCTGATCATTTCAGAAAAAGTCCCATATCAATATCACTTACAGTTTTCAAGAAGTAGTCGCTACAAACTTGTTTTTAAAAATCTATGTCTAGCCGTGGTGGCCATCTTGAATTTCCGGCCGAACTGAAATTGTGCTAGGATCAACTAGACATCAAGAGCAACATTCCTGTGAAGTTCCATGAAAATCCGTCTAGTAGTTCAGACGAGTAGTCACTGCAAATGTTTACTATACAAACTCTATGTAAACAAAGATGGCCATTGGTGCCCAGGTTAAATTTTGATTCAAAATAATTATCGACAAGGATCAACAAGTTATGTTGATCATTTTAGAAAAAGTCCCATATCAATATCACTTACAGTTTTCAAGAAGTAGTCGCTACAAACTTTTTTAAAAAATCTGTTTTTAGCCATGGCGGCCATCTTGAATTTCCGGCTGACCTAAAAAAAATCTGGGATCAATTAGACATCAAGAGCAACATTCCTGTGAAGTTTCATAAAAATGTGTCAAGTAGTTTCAGAGGAGTAGTCGCTACAAGTTTTTACTATATAAATCTATGTAAACAAACATGTTTAAAGTTGCATCGAAATAAATTTCGACAAGGATCAACATCATGTCATGCTGATCATTTTAGAAATGTCCCATTTTGAATTTCCGGCCAGCCTGAAATTTTTCTAGGATCAACTAGACATCAAGAGCAACATTCCTGTGAAGTTTCGTGAACATCCGTCAAGTAGTTTCAGAGGAGTAGCCGCTACAAGTTTTTACTATATAACTCTATGTAAACAAAGATGGCCACTGGCAGCCATGTTTAACGTCGAATCCAAATAATGTTTGACTCAGATCAACATCATGTCATGCTGATCATTTTAGAAAAAGTCCCATATCAATATCACTTATAGTTTTCAAGAAGTAGTCTCTACAAACTTATTTTTTAAAAATCTATTTTTAGCAGGGGCGGCCATCTTGAATTTCTGGCCGATCTGAAATTTTTCTAGGATCAATTAGACATCAAGAGCAACATTCCTGTAAAGTTTCATGAAAATCCGCCAAGTAGTTTCAGAGGAGTAGTCGCTACAAGTTTTTACTGTATAACTCTATGTAAACAAAGATGGCGGCTGGCAGCCATGTTTAACTTCGAATCAAAACGATTTGACAATGACCAACATCATGTCATGCTGATCATTTTAGAAAAAGTCCCATATCAATATCACTTATAGTTTTCAAGAAGTAGTCGCTACAAACTTGTATTTTAAAAATCTATTTTTAGCTTTGGCGGCCATCTTGGATTTCACATCAACATGAATTTTTGCTAGGATCAACTAGACTTCATGGGCAACATTTCTGTAAAGTTTCATGAATATCCATCCAGTAGTTTCAGAGGAGTTGTCGCTACAAATAAAACTTTACGTACAGACAAACGGACAGACGGACGAGGCACCACGGCATAAGCAGTCGAGCTAAAAATTACGCTCTTCAATAATGACGGCAAAAATGTGAACAGTTGCTTGTATGACATCATTTTGTAAATATTGATCGATAGATGGTGACACCAAATCACAAAATGATATGCAAGAAAAAGAATCGATCATAGGTATCCAGTCCAAATAGGGAAAGTTTTATCGCGATACAACTGGTAAAAACAGTTAAATGACTCACCTGATTTGATCATCTACCAATCTCTCTGAACTGAAAAGATATGTTTATAATTTAGTATAAACTTTATATAATTTACCTCCATGGCCAGGATAGTAAAGATGCCGCATCTAAAACATTCTCGACTCTCACTGCTACAGGTTTGAATCCCACTGGGAGCTCTAATTGTCAAGTGAGAAAGTGTCGATTTTTATGCCATGGATGGCGGGAGGTATACAGTAGCGATTCTACCCAAGAAAAATGGGGTGGTTTACCTCTATCACAAACAAATCGACCATCATATATGGACTATCATGTGCTAAAAATGACGTTAAACACCAGTCAAACAAATATAATTTCACGTATTTCACAGCTAATACAAATCACTCTTAACAAGTGTCAATGTGGTCTTAATGTGATTGAGGAAAATTGTAGCAATGCTTTATTAAAGCAGCTTTCAATCCAAAATACAAATTTACCTAAAATAAATATCATCTTGTCGAAAATACAGAAGTCTATACTTACTTTCGTATGTGTTCATTTTCTTTTAAATAAAGGTCTGTTCTTCTATTTAACCCTGATGAGTTTTTGTAAGCACTGAAATAACATGAAAACCAATGAAATATTAATAATCAGGAATAGGGTCAAACATCAAGACGAAAAACGTAAATTTTAAGGTAAACAAGGGCCATTACTCTTTACCTCAATGTTGTAAGCACAAAACTATTAATATATATTAAATTCAGTTCCAGTTAATTATTCCAGTGTTACTGAATACAATAAGTTTATGTGAATGTTGTTTAACTGCTCATCAACAATTACAGATTATTTAGGGCCACTCCAGAGAGAGGGGAAGGATACATAGGAATCTGGGAACTTGCCCTACTCAAACTAAAAGACAGATTACGATGGTTCTTTAGCGTGCTCGGAGGCTAAACTCCAAGACATGGGACCGCCCTGTTTACGTCCCCGACGGACGAGGCTTAAGGTAAGTGTCTTGCCCAAGAACACACCAGCCAAACTCAGTGGTGCCACTAATGCTTGAACCCGGGTCCTCCAGATTTCAAGTGCACCATGCATGTTCTTAGTGAAACAGAGACCATAACTTGCGTCAAATTGTATCGTAAAACTATACATGTTCAATCTAGGTCTTGCTGATATACACAGATGTATTATAAATTTGGTTTCAGTCAATCAAGTCCTTCAAAATGTTTATGACCCGAAAGAAAATTCTTTGTGAGACAAAGGCCTTAAACTTCATAATTTTTTCACTATTTACCTGTACATCAAATCTGAAATCAATGCGTGATGTCCTTCAGAAGAAAAATGACATGAAGGGTTGACAGATTCAAAAGATGATGAGGGTTTGAAGACAATAAAATATTATACAAACGACCATAGCCATATCTATGTTAGTGATTGTAGTCAAAATATGAATCAACTTATTTAGATCCTGTTTATCAAATATTAATCTATCTCACCGACTGTTGATACCCTGACTGTCCTTACTTGATATCTCTGCGGACAGAGCCCAGCAAGTCCTCTCGTTCTCGTATTGCATTGATATTCGCCTTGGTCTTTTGGAACTCTTGGCTGTAATCCTGCAGAATGTCACGGTGGCGCTGCAGTGTGTGCATCAGTGCGGCACCCGGTGAGCTTGAGCTGATGTTCTGTGTGTACTCTGACATTCTGTCATTTACCTCAGTCAGCTGCGAGAATAAATATGCTTAACATTAAACTTTTATTTATATAGAATGGAGGCAATCTGGGAGTCATTATAAGACCAGCTTTATTTATTGACAAACATGTTGTACCGGTAGTTCTAAAACACTGCTTTCTTCTATTTTACCACAGGTTTTAATAGATTTGTAACCGGAGGCCCCGGGTTCAATCCTCTGTGGTGCCACTGAGTTTCGTCGGTGTGTTCTTGGGCAAGACACTTTCACCCTAGGTGAGACACTGAACAAGCAAACCCTGGTTTATGAATTTAAACGAGCTAACAACTGGTCTACTCCAAAGGGAAGAAGGATCAGTGGATCAGTGATTGACCTACTTTTGATAAGAGTTGCTCTATTTCCATCTCCATGGTTTCAAACATGTGTTCACTACCAGTCTTGTTCAGCAAAGGTGACGTGTCACTGCAAAAATAGAATTATATTATATATAAGTATGAGATGCTAGTGGGGTTCAGATCAGGAGGTACATGCAATTAAATCTAAATAAAATCACAATGATATGCTTGGATTCCAATGACCTTTGAATGTTTATACAGCAAGTGAGCATTGCTTAACCCACAAAGCACGACTATAATAGCCTTTGCGTCCATTGTAATGTCTGGCTGCTGATCAGTCATTTCCCCAAAACACCCCTTTGTCATATAAATGGAATGGTCTTAATTCAAAGAAGGAACAGTCCATTATATATATATTGGGTTATTGTTAAGAAATCTTGTGGCACAGTGCAAGTGCATAAAGTATGTACAGGTAGCAATGCTATTGACAGACAATGCAGATTGGTTAATATCCCGCACTTAAAAGTAAAGACATAAGGTCAAATAAAATTGTATGTGTGGTTCCGGTTTTCCGACCTACCCCAAGTTTAGGTGCTGAACCTAAAATACTCCCCCCCCCCCTCCCACCGCCCCCGCCCCATACCCCGCACACAAATTACCAAGACTATTTTGCTAGGGGAAAGGGCCGAACTTCAACACGTTTATAAAGGGGGAAAAAATATAGTTTATTATTTAATATTAGGTTATAAAACCAGTAAAAAAAAAGACGAAATATAAAATATTTTCCCTACCTATCTACCCTATTTTTTTCAGCATTCAATAGGAACCATACATATACTTTTATTGGGCCTAATTCTGAAACAAATACTCACGGACTCACTTTCCCCGATTGCTTAACCGAGCTATTTCCAAGCGGGCTCATTAACAAGGGCTGTCGCAGAACAGCGCAGCTCGACTATTCGATTTTTCAGAGAATAATAAATTATATAGCTAGAATATACCATCAGAAAACAAGGCTAAAACAATGTGTGGTGGAGTTGGGGGCGCAACATAGCTATGTGTAAGAATTGACCAAAACTACACAGAAATATGTAAAAAATAAATAAATAAATAAATTCGAGTTTTGAGTGGGGGTGTGGGGTGGGGGTGTTTGAGAGGCGGGGGTTGGTGGTGTGGGGGTGGTGAGGGCAACATATATATGTGTAAGAAGCTATGTAAGAATTCACCAAAACAACACAAAAATATGTAAAAAAAATAATAATTAAACAAGAGGTCAATGACCTTGAAGCTCTACTGATTGATTTTGATTTCAGGAAGTAGTCGCTACAGACTTGTTTTTTGAAAATCTATTTTTAACCGTGGCGGCCATCTTGAATTTTCGGCCGACCTGAAATTTTGCTAGGATCAATTAGACATTAAGAGCAACATTCCTGTGAAGTTTCATGAAAATCCGTCAAGTAGTTTCAGAGGAGTAGTCGCTACAAGTTTTCATTATATAACTCTATGTAAACAAAGATGGCCGCTGGTAGCCATGTTTAACGTCAAATCAAAACGATTTTCATACTGATTATTTTAGAAAAAGTCCCATATCAATATCTCTTATAGTTTTGAAGAAGTAGTCGCTACAAACTTATTTATTTTAAATCTATTTTTAGCTGTGGCAGCCATCTTAAATTTCCGGCCGACCTGAAATTTTTCTAGGATCAACTAGACATCAAGAGCAACATGCCTGTGATGTTTCATGAACATCCGTCAAGTAGTTTCAGAGGAGTAGTCGCTACATTTTTTTGCTATATAACTCTATGTAACCAAAGATGGCCACTGGCAGCGATGTTTAACGTCGAATCAAAATAATTTTCCACAAGGATCAACATCATGTCATGCTGATCATTTTAGAAAAAGTCCCATATCAATATCACTTATAGTTTTGAAGAAGTAGTCGCTACAAACTTTTTTTTTAAAAATCTATTTTTAGCTGTGACGGCCATCTTAAATTTCTGGCAGATCTGAAATTTTGCTAGGATCAATTAGACATCAAGAGCAACAATCCTGTAAAGTTTCATGACAATCCGTCAAGTAGTTTCAGAGGAGTAGTCGCTACAAGTTTTTACTATATAACTCTATGTAAACAAAGATGGCCGCTGGCAGCCATGTTTAACGTTGAATCAAAACGATTTTTGACAAGGATCAACATCATGTCATGCTGATCATTTAAAAAAGGTGGGGCAACATGTGTAAGAATTGACAAAGCAACACAGAAATAAGTAAAAAAAAAAAAAAAGTTTCAAGTTGGGGGGGGGGGATGGGGGGATGGGGGTGAGAGGTGTGGGTGGGTTCCATGGGAGCCCAGAATTTGCAGAAGACAAAATTTAGTTCAGCTAGGACAAGAAATGTAAGAGATATAGACCTGTAAACACAGCTTACATGCAAAATTTGATGTGAAACACACACATTTTAAGGGCTATCAGAATTTGGGTTCCATGGGAGCCCAGGCGTTACAGGAACCAAAATTACTTAAACAGCCCCTAAGATAATGCTATAAGGAAGGTAATGGCCAAATTTGGTTGTGCTAGGGTAAGAATTGTAAGAGATATAGACTTGTAAACACAGCTTACACGCAAAATTTGATGTGAAATGGGACACATTTTATGGGCTATCATAATTTCGGTTCCATGGGAGCCCATGGGTTACAGGAACCAAAATTGCTTATGCAGCCCTTAAGATAATGTTATAAGGAGCGGCCATGGCCAAATGTGGTTGTGATAGGATAAGAAATGTAAGAGATATAGACTGGTAAACACAGCTTACACGCAAACCTTGATGTGGGACGCCGACGCCGTGGTGATTACATAAGCTCTCTTATTCTTCAAATAGTCGAGCTAAAAATTGATTTTTGCCTTAGAATTTATGTTTATCTAAGTCTATTGACAATTTTACAGTTTTAAGTATTTTCAGTGTGTGCAGTAATCACCCGGGGGCTTTCAGGCCTCTAGTTATGGTATACTATTATATAGACAGTATTGTGAGACTTTGCAAGTACCGGGTAATGAAAATGAACATGAGCGATACTGGTCCGCAGTTGGCAGTTTAGTTTTACAATTGTGCAAACTGATATTTAATATTCATAACAAATATAAATGGTGACATTAGTTACCAATCTAAGTTAAAGCCGATATGTTATATTGGGCCTAAATTAAAATACTGTTTGTTTGCCCTTTACCTACCGACCTGAATTTTTAGCCCCGACCCAAAATATTTAATTGCGCTTCCGAAAAAAAATCTTTTATTTTTTATTTTCTTCGATGATTGCAACAAGCAATAGAAAAGTGTACAAAGTTGGTACATGTAACAGCAGTCAACCTCACAGTGTTATGTAATGTAATAGCATGCATTAAATATTAATTACAAACACACAACATACACTGTAGAATAGACGCATGTTAAAATATACTCCGCTGCAAAAGAAAGTAGCCACTTTGAAAGTTTTACTATACACCCTATCCTCTTTATCAAGCAACATTCCCTTAATGGTTCAACCTATTGAAAAACAAAGGACAACATGAGATTGGCAATGGAATGATAAAAACTTTGGTACCAAACATGGCATATTCATTTTGGAATTTGTCAATTAATTCTAAAAATACTTTATACAATTAAATCTAAACAAAACTCAGTGGCTACTTTCTTTTGCAGCTGAGTATATATCATTTTAAAAAACATGCAAGAAAATATAGTTTTATCAAATAAAATAAAATAATTGACCTATCTACCTACCCAGTGATTTTTTGCTGGGTAGGTAAAGGGCAAACAAATAATATTTTAATTTAGGCCTTGTGAACAGTTTGTTTCCAGTATAGTTACTTACCTATAGGAATCTGTGTGTGAATAGTTTGTTCCAAGTTTACTAAAGGAGACAAGTTTCAGATCAATTTCATTTTCCAACTGCCGCGCTTGTTTTCTGTAATCTGAGAAGAGAAGATATGAATGAAGACATTTGGGCGATTCTACAATACCGGTAACAAATGTGGGACATCAGTATCATTTTTTAAATTACTGAAATTTATTATTTTGATACTTGATAGACTTCTATGGTCGGTATATAATGAATTCCCTCCCAGCTGATGTCATGCTGCAGAAATATCTTGATCCGTTCAAGCCAAATGTCAAATGCATCCATCACCTCAGACATTAAGTGCATATGTCTGTTTTAAAGCTTATATCTTTTATGCTGTTTTTAACACCCTGAAACTGTCTCAAACCTTGTACTTTTACCTGCTCTTGTCTACTAACTAGACACAATGTGCCAGATTACGGGCATGCGGCAAAATATATAGATACATAGACAAGATACTGTCTACAGGCGTTCACGATTGAGCATGGAATTACGTTCATACTGACGCAATGTCATCACGTGCTCAACTCCGCCCCTTCCTTGCTGGCTGAATGTAAACACGAGTGTGAAATAAATCGATTTGAATCCGGCGGAGATGTGCTTTAGGCATATAAACCAGTAGAATTGCCAGAGAAATATACCTTGAATACGCTATTTTGAAAGTAGTAAGTTACATCATTGCTGGGGAAGCCCGAAGTTATTTTCACAATCCGCAGCATCTTTATAATATAGCGAAAAGGTGAATTGTACTCAGTGTTATGTTATGATATCGATTTTTGTAACGCGAGACTTGTAGGCGAGTGGGTGGTGTCAACTAGTTTCAATTCACTGAGTACTTCCATTTTATTGGATGGCGTCATCTGTTGTTTATACGTCTGACGCGTCAAACAACCATTGACGCAATCGATGTAATTCCATGCTCAATCGGGAATGACTGTATGTAGTGCATAAAATACATGTCTACGAACGGCAAGATGACTTTTGATATGCGCCGTCCTACAACGTGCATACACGTTTGATTTTTATGTGTGGACTTTCCGCAGAGATTCTCTGCACTAGACATAAACAGTCAATTTTAACTGATTCACTGAATTTTCTCAATGTACAACTTATCTAAAATGAAGAATGATCATTTGTTATCCATTTCACACTAAAATTTTAATCCAAAAAAGATGTTGATATGAAATACATTAGTTTAAATCTAGGTACTATGCATTGTTTGAACGGCAAAACAGGTGCAGCGACATCAAACGCAACGAGAGGTCAAGGGGTAGGGCTTTTTTTCTGGTTTGTGGGAATGGTGGAGGGGCCCTTTGAATTTCGCGTCATAAATTGATCAAACGGGAAATTTTTTAAAAAACAGGCCTTACATTAAAATGAAACAAGGACACACTGTAACTGTTCATTTAAGTTTAATGAAACGAGTTTTTAATTGATCTATTTTTACATTGCATTAATTTACAGAATGATTTCTCTTTGCTTTCCATTTTTGAATGAAAATGTCAATAATGCTATCAATGTCTCTGTCAGAAAGTTCCCTGTCTGAGGAACATATCCTGATGAGTGATTCTAGTTTCAGTTGTCCAAGTGTGCTCATACTCAAAAGTAAAGCCATTTGTAGGCAGACTCATATTTTGGTTCAGGGCTGTACAAATATTTTTTTTAGCCACTAGTCCGGGACTAGTCACCCTGTCAAAAGTGACTAGTCCCAAAAAAATTGTCACTAGTCCCAAAAAATGGACACAAGTCCTGAATTCTTTCGATTTCTCAATATATATGTTAAAACTTCGTCTTATTTTAACGGATTTGGATACTCATTATAATTCATTATACACAGTAAATGAAACAATCCTTATTTACTCTTCAGACAGTTAATGTATGTTTCAGTTGTATAGATTGTAGGCTTCCATTGGGTGAAACAGTAGCATTAGTAAGAATCTTATGCTACACAGCTTCTTGTAGATGCACACACTTTATGAGAATTTACAAAACATCTTGTTATCACCTCATGATACACTAACCATGAGAAGGTATCTAACCAGTGTTGTTTAAAAGTCCTGTCACATTTGTTTACATCATAGTTTTGGTTTTTATCAACTACTGGATGATTTTGACTTTTTGGTTGTCTGTGAATCACATTCAACATTTTTCCAATTTTTATATTTACTTTCACTTTCAACCTGAATATTTTCCTTATTTTCAACACCGAAAAAGTTCAAAATATCTCATTTCTGAAATGTAAACATAAGCACTGCCGAATATGAAATCAAACTGATTATGTATATTAGTTTGTTTTGTTTTTATTTCATTTTTTTGACAATTCTTCGAACGTAATTAGAAAGCTAACACAAACTGCACAATCCGTTACCCCACCCACTGTTCATGTCTGGTACAATTACGCTCAACAATACACTGAGAAACAACAAAAATCACACCTACCGTTTCATATCAAGCACAAAAGATTGCCGACAAATCGGCCCGATTGCTAATTCATAATTTTCCATTGCAGAGATGTTGAGATTTTATCTTATTTTCAGTAGGTGATAAAATTTGTGTTACTCGGTTTTTATCCTTAGGTTCTATAGTAAAATATAAATCTTTGGCAAAGTAAAAAGATGATAATTTTCAAGATTTTGATTTTGAAAGATACATGTATTGAATCAATTTTCATGAATGTGCATGAAATATGCAGGGTTTTAAAAGAATCACACTGCAGATACCTTAATTTTTAACAGTAAACTTGGTTGAACATCAAGGATAAAGACCGAGTTTATCACCTACCAGAATGTAAATGTCTTATTTCTGGTCACTGATTGGTCAGTTGTTTTGATGATGCTCCTATCAAAATTATAAATTAATCAAAGCGTTAGGTGGATGTGTTTTGAGTGTATCGCCATTTTCAGCTCAACACGTGACGAACAGGTGATTAACCTGTAGTAGTCGTTTCATTGGCTAGCGGGACTGGATTAAAATAAATCGGGTCAATGATAGGATAATGTCGATAATGCACGAATGTCAATTAAAGTAATTTGGAGGCGGGACTTTCGGCATGTTTGATTGGTGATAAAATTTGCCCCGGGTAATCGCTGATCACCCGCTGTGGATGCTAATTGCATTACATAAGCGATTGCAATTAAGGACTACGTGTTGAGACGTGTGCTTTGTTGTTTTTAATGACTGGTGGCCCGACATTTGTTAATTGGACAAATCTGGGACTGAAATCTTTCAAACAGTGACACGTCACGACTTTCTCTTTTTTTGAAATTGGACTTGTCTGAGACTGAAACCTTTGAAAAGAGTGACAGGCCCGACTTTGGGTTTGGACTAGTCCCAGGCGTCGGCTATCGGATTTGTACAGCCTGTGGTTGATATGAATTTTCGTGCAATCTGGCACATGGACTACATGATGACTCACCATCATCTATCAGTGCTGTTACAACTTAAGGAATGTAGCATCAAGGCCAAACAGCTTTAGTATTGAGAGTTCTGAAAAACTTCGAAAAATGTGAAAGAATTATCAAGATCGGGATGATAAATAAAAAAAGATATGAGACATATGACCATTTGAAGGTTGTTTTAAGAACGGATATGGGAGACCGCATTTTTAGAACTTAGATGTCATAGTTCCGAATTACCATATATGGAATATTGATCCATATCATTTAAAGCAAAGAAAGTCGCTGCAAAATGAATATAAAATCCTTTACTGGTCATATAATCATTAGTCATTAAATATACATATTTTTTCATACAGATGCTGTCATTTATTTCTTATTAATCAGTAAATGTTCATATTTTATAAATATTCCATATATGGTCAATAGAACTGTGATGTCATAGCTCTCAAAATGGCAGCTTCCATATCCATTTCAACAGAACCTTCAAATAATCATATCTTCTTTGTTTATCATCCGATTTTGATAATTCTTTCACCTTTACTCAGTTTTTTGTTCAGAACGCTCAATAATAAAGATGGTTTGGCTGTGGCGCTACATTCCCTTTAAATCTATATTTAAAGAAGTGGAAGTACCGTTACTTGGCCTTGGGGTTGACTCATCATTGATGCTCCATTGGCTAAAAGGCTCTTATATCAAGGGTTGTCGACATAAAATTCCCATCAGTAGTTTTTTATAACCATTGCAAAAACAACAGGGATAGGATGGCCTTAGACCGCTCACTCTGGTAATCATGGGCAATAAGTCTGCTGTGTCTAGTCTGGCATGGGCATTTTTTAATTTGTCCTACTTCCTTCTATGAATGAAATTTCATAAAAATGGGTGGGTGGGGGGTGGAGTTAATATTAACATTCTAAACAATATGGTAAAGATCAGATAAAAAATGAAGTCAACTACAGATTTAACAAAGGGAAATACAATATAGAGCATTTTTCAACAAATCAAGGGGCACCTGTCCGTTACTTACTAGATCTAGCTGGTTTTCGAACTTATCCAAAACTTCATTGATATACCATGCTTTGCACAACTAGACATCATACTGAGGCTTCCTGCCAATTTTGTATAAATCCAGACAAGCCATTTAGGAGGAGTAGCGCCGACAATAAATTTAAAGTAAAAATGTCAAAGTGCCATAACTCCGTCATAAATCAGCAAACTGGAACAAAAGCGTGAAATGCACAACGAGACATCTTACCGACTGCTTCCAGCCAAGTTTCGTCGCAACTCCAACAAGGCTTTTAGGAGGGAGTAGCGCCTGACAAGTAATTTTAAAAAAAAAATGTCAAGGGGCCATAACTCCATATAAAATCTACGAACCGGAAAAAAAATGCAATAGGCACAGCAATGCTTCCTGCTAACACGGCGTTAACACCCAAGTCAAAAATAATATAATAATATGGAATAAGAAAATTAAAAGAAAAAAAAAATTTAAAAATAATCACAACATCTGGTAAAGTTTGGTACAGATCAGATGAAATCGTATTAACAAGGCAACAAATAGTAGCATTTTTTAACTAAATCAAGGGCCATAACTCTGCTGTTATTGGTCCTATCTGGCTGGTTTTCGAACTTGTGTGAGCTTTCATTAGATATTAACAATCTTGGTAAGTCTTGGTAAAAGATCGGATGAAAATGAAGGCCTATTGGCGCAGTAGGCCTTTGGCCAGTAGAGCTAAAAATCATCAGCTCCAAAAAGTAGGTCCAAGGTCATAGATAAAATCCAGGCATCCAAAAAAAAGATGCACTACCGAAGACACAACTATGTCAAAACAGAATGTTTTCTTCAAAGATTAAGCTATAAATTAGGTTTACAACATCTAGTGCATAATTCTAGTTCATGAGAAAGGTGAATGGTACAAGTAACAATTAAAGTTATCTGCCCTTGCTTGATGGTGAAGGTCATATCCACATTTGCTTTGTCAAGTTGCAGTGTACCACTCAAGTTACAACTATAAGCAAAGTTTGAAAGGTCTCTAGTACATACAGTTTGTGAAGAAAAGTGACCTAAACACCAAAGTTGGAAATTAAAAACTTATAAGGTTATACTGCCCTTGCTTGAGAGGGTCAAGGTCACTTCCACATTTGTTTTATCAGGTTCGCGATGGTACTCACTCAAGATACAACTATAAGCAAAGTTTTAAAGGTCTAGTGCATACAGTTTGTGAAAAAGTGACCTATAAACGCAAAAGTTGAACCTAAAAATTATTAAGTTATCTGCCTTTGCTTGGAGGGTCAAGGTCACTTCACATTTGCATTTGTCGTATTGCCAGTGTACCACCCAAGATACAACTATAAGCAAAGTTTGAAAGATTCTAGTGTATACAGTTTGTGAAAAAGTGACCTAAACGCAAAAAGTTGATACCTAAAAATAGTAAGTTATCTGCCCTTTGCTTGGAGGGTCAAGATCACTTCTCCGCATCTGCTTTGTCCACGTTGCGATTGTACCACCCATGATACAACTATAAAGCAAAGTTTGAAAGGTCTAGTGCATACAGTTTGTGAGAAAATGACCTAAACGCAAAACTTGAAATGTTGACAGCCGCCACCACCGCCGGAAAAGCAACACCTAGGTCTCTTTTTCTCTACTTCGAAAAGGCGAGACAAAAAGCACCCAGACGTCTATTAAATGAGACTACTGTCTATGATTCTACAGTAAACAAGCGAGTAAGCCAAAATAAAGCCTGGTTTAGCACTTGATCGGAGACTGATGATGTCATTTCGTTAAGTTCGTCATTTTCTCCACATTCTGCTATTTATGCACATCGCAGCGCACCTGCTGACTGTGTTGCGATCGATAAACTGTACAGTATTTTTACATAGTAAATACAGCGTAACCCCGTCTATTGCTATGGCTTTACATTAAGCCGTGTCAGCATCAATGATAAGGCGGATTTCTAGATTTTTTTCTTGTCGGAAAACAGCGAAAATAACGAAGTCAGATGATAATACTTGTGACGTTACTTTCTCATGTAGAGTCTGTCTCTCCCGGTCCCTCAACCAGCAAAAAGATCGAACACTTAAAGAAGGTGACTTGTCCAAAAGAAATGGTTATCCGACAGATCGTTACAAAAACGTGGGCTTGTTTATGATGATGAAAACATCTAGTAAAAGTACTCCATTATGGCCAAAATAAAATTATACCTGTGTTTACTGTAACATTGCGTGAAAAAAATTAGGGGATAGGTAGGTAGGCATTTTATTTTCTTTTTTATTTTGTTTTTTTGCGGAAGTTGACATTTAAGGTGGCGATGAGCTTTGATTGAATGGGAAAATCTTAACTGTGTATATTTATAAACTACAATAGATAACAATATGAAATTATGTATGTTTTATTGTTTCCCCAAATGGTCCTATGGCACACAATGCTCTTTGTTACAAATCAACAATCTGCAATTATGCATAGCAGAGTGAAAAAGTTCAATATATTTTTCGCAAGTCGGGAAGAGACGTTCAGTTCCAACAGCAGGACAATGACGCACATGAGTCGGCCGTGATCTTATAATTATTTTTCAATTTTTTTTATTTTATTTTTTTCATTTTTATTTTATTTTTCTAATAAAAAAAAAGGAGTCGGGGGTGTTTTCAGAGGATCGGTCGGGTTAAGGTAAACTCAGGTATAATTTTATTTGACCCTATGTATCGTACAGCTGACTGAAATTTTAAAATTTATTTTTTTGACTTTGTGTGAATCTACATACGGTGGGGCTGTTAGCCTCACAACATCGCCGATTCAGTTTCTAGATCCACGACTCCACGGACTAAACGGGGTGTTCCGGGACATCGACTACACGGACATACTGACACGACACTCTCAAACGACAACTCCAAACATGTTAGACATATTATTATTATCTCTGTATTTATTATATTCTATGTGATGACCACTCGGTTCACACACTGGCGACGAGGTTAGTCTTCGAACTCACTCTTTGCGTTCAACACTATAATTATGTTGAACATCTTTTAATTTGTATTTATCGGATATTTTCATGCTATTTTACGGGAACACATGCTGTGCTTTCGTATTTCGTCATTTGCTTTTGCCTTTAATAAACGGCAGATTGTGCCTGCATATTAGTAGCATTCACGATATATTTCGACGTTATATTACTGACATTGTATTTCGACGTTATTTACGTTCTTGAAATGTTTAGGTTTTTTGACTTAGAATTGTTTACGTCTTAGATTTTTTTCGCCCACGGTCCACAGTGCGAAGGGAGCGTGTTCGAGAAATATTTAATTTCGTTCTTCTCTATATTCATATCTTTTTTTTTTGTTATATCTTGACTCAATCAATTGGACATAATAATGTCTGATTCAGACAAGTTGAAGACGATGGGGATCGTTTGCTTACCCCACCAGGGGAAAGTTCAAAAAGAGAAACACTCAATCCCCACACAATGGGTCTGAAGGCTTCATAGCAGCAGTTGGCTGGACTTGATAGATCACAATAAATAGATTACGGCCCATAGGAGAAGGTTTCCCCCCCCCCGTTAAAGTCTTCACAATTTAGTGTATCACACCCATCCTACCCTAGTGTAACTCCAATCCAACCTGGTTTATGAACCAAACATGGGCTCACCAAACTCGTTGAGGTCACAATATCTCCAGATGTACCACAACCTGTGCAGCACACACTGTTGCCGCCATCAAGGTTTTAACCTACGCACACTGTGTTGCCACCACCAGAGTTTTAAACCGCACCCATCAGTCCCCGTTGACATCATTCATGTAACACCCCAATCAAGTGGGTTTCCATTCCAAGGTCACAACTTCTCAATGCAGACTACACTTATGATCAATGTCAAAGCCACTAACACATTTCTCTGCAATTAACACAGCAGTGCTTCAGTGTGTATGACATGCAACATTCTCCAGACATTCCATGATACCTGCACACCTGAACTAGCAACTGCAGGCACCTCGCAAAGTGGTCAACTACACGCCAGTATCAGGTACTCGTGCAACAGTATGCGAGTAACCCAATAATAAAGTACACCC